>VXAU01002372.1:151757-265092 GCA_013399695.1 Formicarius rufipectus | reverse complement strand
TTTTTTTTTTTTTTTTGTCCATAGCTGCACATAATTACTCTGTCTGCAATAAGCATGTAATTTTTATAATCTTTGAAGAGTTTGGCAGGGTGAATACATCATTACCTGCACATCTAATAATGTGCAGTGCTACAATTCATTTTCTGAAATGCCTTGTGGATGGAAGAAAAACATTGACTTTATCTCTCTTTTTTTTTTTTTTTTCTTTAATAGTTGTAGCAGAAGCCTAACAGTCTGAAGCAGATGAAAAACAAGGATAGAAATATGTTGGAAAGATGTTTATGTAAACAGTGAACAGTAGTGAAAAGCAAAATCCAGTCCTAAGATCCAGTAAATAAAAGCATATTTCAAATGCTCTGGAAAATTCAAGCAACAAAAAAAAGTACATTTTCATCATGATCCAGTGACGTTGAATATGGATCCACAAGAGGTTTTATGTATATGCTTTAAAATAGCATAAAAAATGGCAGGAAACTTTGGCATGAGTAAACATACCATTGCTTTTTACTGTTGGCCTCTCTTAAACATACAACTTTACTATGAAATGGGGTTAATTGTCTTACTGAAATATGAACATAACAGAATCATTCAGAAGAAATGTAGCTTTGGATATAAACTGGCAATGAGAACTGCTCAGATTTGTGTAGTTATTTGAAAAAAAAAAAGAGCTTTGGATAAGGAGTAATAGTATGCTGAAAAAGAGTATGTGAAGAAGGCAAGGATGAAGAGGACAAAAAATCCTTGAGGAGATGTTTTCTGAGTTTAACTATGAGAAGTACTAGCCTTGCAATTAGAGAGTCCTTTTCTGTGGGAATGTGATTCTTCAAAACACTTTGAAGGATCAGCAAGGAAGACCTATCTGGCCTTTCAGAGGCACTTCTTGGGACCAGACTTGTTTTTCTTGCAGATTTTGAAGCCTCAGCTCTGATCTTGAAAGCCCATCTAGACCATGAGGTGCCCCCACACTGACTGCTTGTCAGCTGTGAGAAAGCATTTGGAAGAGCTGGAGGGTGGATGTGCAGGAAGTACATTGTGAATAGGGCTGTTCCTGCATTCCCTTCAATACAGCATCGATCCACACTTTGAATTTGAGCCATAGACAGAATTTAGAGGAGAAAAATGCAATTAAAATTGTTACATTTCTTCTGTCTGAAAGGACAGCAGGCATTTCTGGTGCTGTTCTTAGTTGATTTTGATAATTTCTTTATTCCGTTTGAACTGAATATTAGAAAGAGAAAAGAAAATACTCTGAAAATGAAACACAGCAACAAGACAATTTCATGCGAAGGAAGCTCTGTAATTAAATATTGAAGATGAAAAACTAAAAACTCGTCAGCTGTCAAATATCCTATGTTAAACTTCAGAGCTATAGGTCCCTTCCTTAGATGGGTCCAACTGGAGGTTTGTGAGACCGTTGGTGGAAGTTGATCTTCCTTGCTAAGGGAAATATGGATTTCTCCCATATAGCATGACTGTTCTGCAGAATCTAAGGTAAGTTTTTTTGAGAAATATCCATTTTATTCATTTGGGTTGCTAAGACTCTTTTTAGACTATAAATCAAATTCTGCAGCTATCTTACTATGAATGCAAACAAAAAGTAGGATTTTCCCTTTTCTGTCTTAGTGGATGCTAGAATAGTATTTCAATCCCTAGAGGTGTACCAGAAGAAAAGTCCACTAATAAGTTTAACTAGTCTAGTTACATGAATTGGCCACTTCTTTCTGTGATCTACAGCGGGAATAGCTTGTGACTTTTCAGATGTATAAGTGGTCCCACCTTCTCTCAGCACTTCAGGCAGAGAATACAGCTATTCCTCTGTGTATGATATGTATGATAATGACTATTAATACACGTTGAATGCATATAGTGAAACTTTTTTGTTTATTTTGGATTTTTTTTTTGAAATTGAATCATGTAGCCAAAAAAGAGCAAATACAATAATATTTCAAGAAAAATATTCTCTTCAGCATTTTATGCTGAAAGCTTTAAAATAAAAGCATGACGAAAAATTTGAGACAGAAAAATTATTTTTGAGGAAAATATTTTTTATGCTCAGAAGAAAATATTACCTGACTATTAAAAATTCTCTATTGATTTCTGCTGCATATGTATGTATCTCTTTCCCTTTTAGAACTTTCATTCTTTGTTGATATTCAATTTTAATTTTGGCTATCATTTAAGACTAACAGAACAAAGTAACTTTTTTTCTGCAGTTTTTGGAATTATCACTTGTGATGCCTGAGCCACCTGGTTTTTACAGGCTGAATGTTTTGCAGTGGGAATTAAAAAGTCTTCAGTACTCATTATGAGTTACTGTGTAAAAATTATTACCTTGATTCCAATTTCTCTTTGCTCTTTCAAATGTTGCTTTTCTTTTTCATTGACTACAAATGTTTCTGAAGATTTGTGAGGAACTGAAATTGTGCTTAGGAAGTAAAGATATAAAGAATGTTAATCCTATATTTAATAAACTAATGAAAATTCCAGAGAGCTCTGCTATTTCTATTTTTTTTTTTAAACTCTCTTAAATGATGCAGTAACACAGAAGGCTAGAATATTAAACACCTTTAACTAAAGAAAACCACTACATATTGTAGTTTTGCTAAGGGAAGTTCCATTGCACTGCAGATGTTAAAAGCTTATCTAAAAGTGTTCCCCCCCCACCTTCAACTAATGATTATTGATAGTTATTTATACATAACCAGATATTAGATAAATTTCAAGGATCCCAGAAGATACATTTTAAACTGAGCTCTCGGTTTCATTATGTGAAAGGGAAGCTGTTCCTATAATGGGTTGGACCAAACACAGTGCTTGAAATGAACTGTGTTATTGCGGAAACAGTAACTACTGATAAAAACTCTCAGCCAAAACTGAAATTCTTGGAACTACTTAGTGGCATAAATGCCAGTGAACTACAAAATTGCAGCGCATTCTTCTGAGACTATGCACCAACAGTTAGTCTTAAGTGATTTAATCATGACTAATTACATATTACCAGTCCTGATCTTTAACACATCAATCCACCTTTAGTTGTGCCGTTTATACATAATTTGTCTCTGTTTATGGTTTTATGTGATAACTGTGTCAATTTGCATTTCATTAAAATTGACATGGAGATGTTGGAGGCTTTCCCACATATTTTTTTTTAAATGCATAGATATAGAAATTAACTGTAGACTTGAATGTTGAGAAGTGCTGAGAGCTTGACTTCAAGGATATTCAGGCAGTCTGTTTGAAGGACCTCTGTGGCCAATACAAAGGCTTCCAGTGGTCTCGTGCTGATGCTGAAAACCCTATTTTCTTTATTGACAAAATCTGTTTAATATGTGCCTTTGTCTTTCTTTGCTCCACCTCCTTGTTTTTGCTTTGCAGCGTCTTTTTTTGACTGCCTCGTAGGTCACTGAATTTGGTTGAGTTGCTGTGAAGAAGAGAGGGGAAACCAAACATCTCTGCACTCCAAACATGACCAATTGTGTTGGGCACCTTGGAGTAGTGTGAAGTGCTGATGTACGTGATGTAGATGTCACCAACAGTAGGGCAACTGGGCACTGTTCAGCTATATCAGCCTTATGCTGCATTTGAGCTTATGATATATGCCAAGAGGCAGGGTTTGTTAGCTTGGATGATATTCACTCAGTGTTTCTGTGACTGCTCTTTCTGGGTAAAGATTTCACTGTTCTTCCCTGCTCTCTGAGACATGCCGGATGCTTTAGAGACCTCTCTGCGATCAGTGGATCACCTTCACTGTATGGAGCAGGTATGCCCTTCAGCCATGAAATCCATGACTGTGAATTAAACATGTGGAGTCCTCATACAGTGCACAGGAAGAGCTAGATACCACAGATTGATGCCAACAGAAGCCATTAGTAGAAGGGAATATTTGAGAAAACTGGTAACCCCAAATATGTCATTCATCTGGTCCTCTGACTAATTAGTCAGTTGGGCACCTTCTTGCAGGTGATAACCCTCAGAGTTGCTCCTCTTGGAGTTAGCCTTCAAAAACTTATCTGCTTTTTTAAGTAGTTCAGGACCTAGAGACCTAAAATTTTTGTTTCTTCCTTGGAGGTAGCATTTCTTTTAGTTCACCATTCATTTCTCTAGCTTCTGAGTGTGGTTTGCGCAGGTGGTTATTTTGTGTATTTCAGGCCCTTTGCTTCCTTAATATTGTCACAATTCCACAATTCTTTCAGCAAGGCTGGTAGATATCATGTGTTAAATGTGTTTGGAGCATACTGACGAGTTTGGATTTTTGTTTAGGAAGTAGCTGTTTCTAATCTAGTTAAATGTTGTAGAGGGTCCTCTAGGCTGTTGGTTTCACACAATCACACACACAGAATATTCTGAGTTGGAAGGGACTCGCAAGTATCATCAAATCCAACTCTTAAGTGTGCGTTCTATATGACACTGCACAGCTTATTTTTTGTGAAAAGGGACGGTTCAAAAACACCAGACAACAGAGTGGTTTAGAAATTTGAGGGTGTAATACTGACAGGAGAAACCAGAACTGCAATTTTCTGTTTGACTGCAATCATAATTTCTTTCATTTGTGGGTGCAAAACTGGATCTTGTTAATTCTGGAAAGAAAAGTGCTGAGTGGCCTGGTGGGGTGACTCTACTTCTGGCAGCATGCATAGCTCATAATGCAAGTAACTTTGCTATTTGAACTACTTATGTGCTCTCCCCTTCTTCGTGAACTGGTATCTTGACATTCTGCTTGTTTAGGGATCACTGTGCTGCACTGTTTCATGATGTAGATGTGCTGTCAGGATTGTCTGACTGTATAAATCCAGTCCAAGATGTTCTTTAAAACACTGAGTCCACATGTAGAGCCAAACCTTGTAGTTTAGACCCCTTTTAGCATCAACAGCAGCAGCTGTGAATGTATCAGCTGCAAGATGAACCCTGAACTCATGTCCTGAAAGTTTTAGGCAGAATTCAAGTTTAATTGTGGGGGAAAAAAAAAAAAAAAAAAAAAAAAAAAAAAAGAAACAAGAAATGCTTTCAGTTTTCTGACTGCAAAGATAACCTCCCATTAGGGATCAAAGCCATGCTTCTTAATTCATGGTTATGTACCTGAGTCATTTGTCTTGGTTTTCAAACATCTTCTAAACATCAGTTTTAATGGAAATGGTTTGGTACTGAGAATTTCCAGATGCACTTGCAATATAGATTTCTGATGATAGGTCAGATATCCCGCAAGAAAACAAATAGACTATGTTTTTGCCTTTTTTAACTGTGAAATTACAAATTTGTATTTGAACAGCATAAGTGCAGGAATAAAATGTTCCCATATGATTATGGATTCAAACATTTTTGTTAATATTTGGGGCAGGATCACCTAAAGCCTTCTACCTGAAAGTGACTCACAGTTTCTGAAGTTGTTCTAAACCCAGTTTGTTTTGACCTTGTGAACTATTTAAGCCCAGTGACTCTCTTTTTTGAATAGATAGGAAATTATTGCCTTGTGTGAAAAAAGATACTGAATCCTGCAAGGGATGCATTTTAAGGTGTTAAAATAACTTCTGGAAAGCAGTAGTTTGTGCTTGTGCAGGTCTCTATATCCCAACTACAAGTATTGTGTGAAGAGAGCTTGGTTTAGTTTGTTTTTCTTTCAGTATGCTTGGCCAAAGCCCTCCGCCGAAGAAATGCAGGAAGCATGTTGTGGTTCTCAATTTCCCAAGTAACTCCTGAAACTTTCTACTAGCCTTTCAAATCATAGAACTGCACCAGGGCAGCCATATTTAACTTTTCAGCATTTTATGTTTATCAATACTAAATTATAAAGACATAGTTTTAGAAATAATATACACTTGGCTGCTGAAGTAGCCTCTTTTTAGAAATATCAGAAGTAAGCACTAAATGCCACATTGTACCAGCCTTTTCTTTTTTTCTTTTTTTTTTTTTTTTTCATGTGCATAACTTGTTAAGGAAAGAAATAGTTCATAATCATTGGACCTTAAATCACATTTTTTTCCTTTAAAAAAAAAAAAGAGATATTGATACCTTTTACATATATGTGAAAAGAGACAACTGATTGTAAATAGTCTGCAATAAACTTCATCACAGTTAGTCTGTATCGGTTGCCTGGGTTGTAAAGTGATAGAAAAATGAACTTTGAACAGATTTTAGTTCACTTAAGAAATTCCTCCTGGAGTAAGCAATTGCGTGCCTAGAAACTTATGTTTACAGAGCAAGTGGGAATCTGTTAAAAATTACCTCTAGATAAGGTGTATGAACTGTGTAATGAAATGCTTTCAATACCAGAGAACATTTGTTTTTAATATAAAAGTAGTTGGACATGAGAATTGTCTCCCTAAAGTAGTTCTTGGACAGGTGATTTCCTGCCAGTAAAAATGTTTTCTACATTTTTATTGAATTTGTTTCCAGTTCCTGCAAACTAGTTATTCTGAGGTATGAAAATCAATTCTGACATTCCCGTTTTTAACATTTACCTTAATGTCTATTTTGTAGAAAGAAAGTAGCAACTTGTGCATGCACATCTCTAAAAACTCTAAAAGCCTGCAATCTTGTCCTTGGATGTGGTGAATAGTGGATGCTTAGGGAAAAACATGAGGAGTAAGACAAATGTGGATGCACTTTTCCTCTGGCTTGGTGACTTCTGGCAAGCAGGGAAAGATAGGAGCTACACATTTTTTTTTGAATAGCCACTAGTAGACATACTATTCATGAAACTGTCCTACTTTTTTTTTCATGGTACATGTCAATATTCATTTTCCACAAAGTTCCATGGTAGTAAGTTTCACTATGCAGTGTGGGTGATGCATGATAAAAACATATTTCCATTATTTGTTTGTCCTTGCATATCTTGTCTTATGCTGAAGAGTGAAAGGTGGTTCTCTGTTCACTTTCTTTGCACTATTCATGGATCTGTAGTCTTCCTTTATATTCAGTCTTCATTAATTTTCTGTCTAACAAATATAAGAACATTAATCTGAATGGGAAGAGAAAATGAGAAGACTCAGAATTTGCACTGGCGTGTTGTGTTTTGAAAAAATACAAATTTTGCGGAGAGCAGTATAACAGAAAGACCCACAACTGACCGTAAAGTCTATTTTTGCTATGTCTACTAAAGTAAATGTCTCTTTCAACATGAAATTTGACTGCAATTAGTGTGTAATTTATTAGCATTGTTTTCTTAGTAATTTTAATCACATAGAATTGGTTTGAGAGACCAGTAAATACAAAATTGGAAAATTGTCTCCTATGTGAGACAGAGACAGTGCTAAGGTCACCTGTTTAGAGTGAAGGCATTTAAAAATCTCTTGTATTTATGTAGCCTACTAGATTTCACTGGAGAAAAATCCTAGGTCAGACCCAAAAGTTCCATATTTGCCTTCAGAAGAACACTGTAAAAAAAAAAAAGGAGCAAACTGAAACACACTAATTTCTCAGAGACTTGTCGTGAAAGACTTTCAAAAAGTTTTGCCCAGATCTAAACTAACAAACCTTGAAATGTTGCAAAATTAAGCATAGTGAAAAGGGATATTTAAATAAGGACAATATTTTTAACAAATACATTCTTTACCTATATTCATCTCCTGATAGTTTTGCAAAACGAAAAGATAAAAAATCCTCAGTCATAGAACTTTGATATTTTGTATTTAAACTGAGAGCATAATTTTTCTTCCATGATTCATTTATGGCCTTTCTTCTTCACCCAGGAGACCTACGTGACAGAAGGGAGTATCTTTTACTGAACTTTGGTATTGTATGCTGGTGACCTAAGCTGAGTTAGTGCTAGCATCCTGCAAAGAAATGTGTCATGAATCCAGTAGAATTTCTTGACCACAAGTTTATTTCTGGTAGACAACACATAAACTCTGTTCACAGTTACTCAGTCTTTCACATTTGCTTTTTGTATTACAACATGCTCTATTTGGATGATATGTCTCAGAATCTGAATCTTAAATCTTCTGTGCCAACCTGGAGAATTAGAACTGTGGTCTAGTTTACTGGCCTAATATTTCATGAGTGACAGAGTTAAAACTCTGAAATTAAAACTTCAAGTGAAAGAGACCAACTTTTATATACAAATGTAAATCAGTAAAGGTGGGTTAAGTTGTTCACGTAGACATTGCATGCACTGTGTTCTGCTGGTAGTTCTCTAGTTAGACTCTGGAGATGCAAACTGAAGTTCCAGATTTTGGGAAACTAAGAAAATTACAGGAATATTCATACTTGTAACTAAAGAGCGTCTTTAAAAAAAATATGATAAACAATTATTTTCAAATAATTTTGAAACATAATATTTTTCAATTTATTTGCAAGGCTGGCTCTTTCAAAGGATCCATCATAATTATAGACATAAAATTAGGCTCAGCGAAAAGAGAAATGTTATTTTCAATTTACTTGCAGTTCTTACCAGGAAAAGTGAAAAAGATCCCCAGCTTCCTGACTCTGTCAGACATTCACTGTTTTTCTACCAGACAACCTCAAGCGTTCAATGCAGAGTGTGTCGAAATCAACAGAATATTCAATAATTATTAGAGAGCTGCTGTTCTGTTTTGCTGTATGAATTAGTGTTTCTGAAAATAGTGACTTTGCGTTTCAAATCTTCATGCAGTAGAACAAAAGAATAGAGTAGCAGACAGGCTTCTTGGGAGATTCATTTCATAGGCTATAGGCATACAGTTGGTAAAATGCAATTCCCTTTATCTACACAGATATAAAAAAATATAAAACACTGTTCTGATAACGTTGCTTCCCTTTTCTCAGCTCAGCAGCTCCGCATTTCAGTCCAGTCTCCAACCACACAAGCTCCTGTCATGGCAAGTGCTGGAGTACAGGCTGATACAGGTTGACATTTTGACAGATTTTTATACTTGAACTCTAATATTATAAATACATATAAGTAACAAAAATAAATTAAAAAAAAATCAGTGGCTTGACCATGGATAGTAGAATGTCACTGACCCTGACACAGTATTGCAACTCTTCATTTCACCCCCAATTTTCTCTTGGAAATGCCTATCTTACACATATTCCACATTTGTCTGCTGTCATATCCAAATAATGCCACTGTCTCACAGTCCTCCAATGATTATATATATAATACTCAGATTTTTTTCTTTCTGATGTAGCTTCAAATATAAGATTTACTAGCTTCAAATGAATTCTTACTAGCCCTGAACTGTATAACCTTGCATGTTTCTCTGGTGTATTTAATCCTGTATTTCCTGCTCTAGTGTTCAGTATAATTCTATTCTTCCTTTATGCCTTTCTGGTATCTTTTTGCATAGGCAAAGTTCTCCTAACATGTCACTAAATTTCATTGTCACATTTCTCTCTCATCCGTTTTAGTACCAAATACATTAATGAAATGAGGAGTGATACTCTGAGAATTCTGTTGCAATCTTCTGGTCCTAGGTATCTTATTTCACCACTACTTCTTATCTCAGTTGTAATAATTTCAGTTCCTTTGTCTTCCTTAATTATTCTACTAATAACTCTGTTTTACTGCTAAATTAATAATTGTGTAATCAAATTAATAATATCCTCTTTCTTGACTTGGTAGGCATTTGACTTCCCGTTTAATTATTAATTACTAATTAATTGATAACTCTACACAATCTCTGGTGGGATATAAACTGACTTATCAAAGTAAGTCAGTTTACCACACAAAGCTTTCAGAGGAGGATGATGTGTTTAATATCCAATTTACTTGCTACTTTACTTGCTACTTTCTGTTCATCTAATGAAATTGAAGACAGCTCCTTCAGATCATCACTTCAATCTAGGTTTTCCAGATTATGGAAAAGCAAGGGGAACTGAGAGGTGAAAAGACTCATGAAAACTGAAGAATCATAAAACTGAATTCACCTGTTTTCTGCATAATTTAGGAATTGCAAACAGGACATTTTCTTCCCTTTTTTTTCTTTATTTATTTTAAATAGATATTTCATGGACGTTTATATAGTTATTGTTGTGTTCTGACAGAGTAGAGTACATTCAAATAGAAATCGTTATGTACTTTGCTCATCATGGTAATAGTCAGTGTGTTTTTCTCTTCTATACTTTTTTTTGATTTTAAGACATACCTGCCCAAGTAGCTGTGAAGTGTGCCAGTCCCGAAGACATTAAAGACATAGGACACCTTCTCACTGACCTTTAAATATGAATGGCATTCCTAAGTTGTGGCTTTTCCTTCTGGCCTACATTTGACTTCTGCAGCATTATTAGCCTCACATGAAACAATTGGTTTCAGCTGTAAAGATCCTTCCTCCTATATGAAAAAATGTCCTGGCTACTGTAAGTCTTCATTACCAAGACTAATTCCCTTATAAGTATGGAGCTTTTGTTTGGATTAAAGCACAGTGCAATGATTAAACCCACTTACATTTATTCATTCTCTTGACTTCTATGTTCCAGTCTAGGTGGTAGCTTTGAAAGGCTGTGACTGTTTTGATAGCATGTCATTATGTTGTTTTGATCCCACTTGTACTTCAACGCTTAATCTGATTATTATTTATATCCAAACCAGTAAATAAACAGCTTTGTGTTCATGCTTTTAGGACAGCTATTACAGTCTGATAGCTCACTCAGTATTCATGATTTCTCTCTCTAGAACACTTACTCAGGTGTTTATGGAAGAGAAATTAATGGTAACTTAGTCCGGAAAATAAATGTAATGATAATGGTATAAAATGTTCTGAGATAAGAATTCTGAATATGTAGGTTTAATACTTTTAGGTGCTGAATCCCATGACTCCCATAACTTACGGAGATTTAAGACTAAGCTCTCCTAAGGGGAGTCCAACACCTTGCAGAACTGGAACCTCAGTGAACATTTTTTTGGCTGTGTTAGGCAGTTTATTCTCTAATTTTTTGTGTTCTTCATGATCTCCTTGTCTGGGTTGCTCCACATTGAACTCTCATTTATTTATTTTTTTTAATAGATAATAGTCTGCACATCTCAGAATATGTCTCCAGTAAATATATCTAGTGACATAACCATGCCAGGTAAGACTCTGAAATTGTGTAATCTCTGCGCACAACTGGCACTGTTAGTGTAAATGTTTTTACAAGACTAGAAGGGAGTTAATTTCAGAGATATGTGGGGCTTCTGTTGCGATACAAAACATAGCTTTCTTGGCATAGTTACAGTCATGATGGATGTGCTTTGTTGGGACAGGGTATTGTTATAATTCCTCAGCTATAAAATGAAATGCAGTCATCGATCTGATGGTTCTGCCCAAATCAAACAGACTGTCTCCATAGTCTGTCAGTACAAAACAAAAGGTCCAGAGAGTCACACAAGCCTGGCCCTATGAAATAGACCGTTCTTTTGAAATGTGGAGACTTAGCAAAAGTTTACTCCATTCCCGAGGAGGAATGCTAAGTAGAACTCACAAAACTGTTGATACTGGAGTAAGAGACTATGGTGATGTCCAGCAGAGGCTGTGTCCAGCACATTTTTAGTACCATGAGGTATGGGCATGTAAGCTTCTAGGCCTACATTGTGGTGTTGGTTTTGCAAAGGTCCCTGTTCAGTGGTGAGCTTTATCACACTTCATTTGTTAAAGAAAAATCTCTGGTACATTAATATTAATATGTGAATAATAGTCTTTTGGGAATTATAATGACACTTTCATGTATTCTCTAGCAAAATAAGGGTATGTATTTAAACTGTTCTGAGCTTTCAGGCTCTTTATCAGTGCAGTAGTGGTCTGGGACAGCTGCTTTCTTGGTTTTTCATTTCCCCTTAATGCTTTCAGGTGAGCCAAGCTCCGCTAAACATGACACAGTGTCATGAAATGGTTGTTAGAAGTTTTCAGCAGACGATCCCAATACATCTAACAGTGGTGATTCCCTTACCAACATGGTCCCTCATTCCTCTGAGCCACTAGAGCACTTGCTATGTGGGTGTGTAACATTGATTAATTTTCGAATTCACACATTCCTGATTATTTCAGCATCCAGAGCAGCTCATTATTTTCCTTGGGCTTTTATGGATTCTGTGCATAAGATGCACAATAATATTTAGCTGTTGCTTCTTCTGTCTCCATTTCTAAGACACTTCAGTGTGACCTCTCAGAAAAGCAGCGTGAAGTCATGAGTTTCCCCATAGCACCTCAACATTCCTGTTTCTCCTATACCAGCACACTGGGATTGCCTAAAAAGAAATCTGTCATGTGGAGCTTGAAAGGTTAGTGTTTGGAGTTAAAGTATTTGTTAAAGATTATGCTGCTGAAGATTTCTGACAATTATATTTGATTTCAGAGGTCCTTAGGAGCTGGATATAGTTCTTTGATTCCAGTTGCATGTTGTATTTTTACTGACACCTCATTAAGGTGAAATGAATGAACACAGTTGATACTTTTGCACATTTGGTGTTCAAGGCTCTGTAAAACTGCCTGACGGTTACAAGAGTATGTTGAGTAATACAAAGAAAGATGCACACAATGCAGGTTGTACAGGCTATGAGATTACTGATCTGGTGGCAGCTGAGTACTGGTGGACATGTGATGGAAAAATTTCGGAGATTATTTCACAGAGCTCAGTGTAGAGTGTAACAGAGGGGTTAAATAGATTGTGTCAGTATTCCAGAGGTGCAAATACGTGAAGAAACCTATATATCATAATAATGAAATGAACTGAATAAACCATTCTTTAGGAATAGTTCCCATAGAGTTATGAAACTATTAAAAGCTGTCACTGAGTAGAAAATGTGATGCTGACATGAAAAGCCTTTAAGACTGTATTTATGACTTTTTTCTCTTTTTAATTTTTTTAAAATTTTTTTCCTCTGAGCTTCACTTGCTGTTCTAAATTGCTGAATCCTTGAAGTCTATGTGAATAAATATGTGAATTATGCTATTGGAGAGATCTGATGAGTAAATAGAATGGGGCCATGGCACCAGCTTTAGTACTGATCTAAGGCTCTGATTAATTGTAAGCACAGTTCCTGAAATGTGTTTTGTTCATGCCATTTAGCATTCACATAGATAATGTGTAAACACAGTGTAGAACAGTAGAGATTTTTGAGAACATTTGGAAACATGTGTATGTGAGCCAGACAATAGTGCTTAGTCTCAGAGAAAATGTTCTTTAGCTGAGTTTAGTTACTGTAAAGATGCAGGCCCTACTTCCAAATACAAATCAGACAGAGATCTGGTTATTTTGGCAGCGCCTCTTCTCTTCTTAAGTGTTTTAATCTGTAGATTGAGATCCTGTATTTTAAAATTAGTGATATGAGAAGACAGAGGAAACAAGCTTTTTGAAAGAAGACTCACGTGTCATACACTTCTCCTCTCACCTCTCTTCGTGGAAGTTCCCAGGTAGAAGACATGAAATAACATATGGTTTATAAAGGATAACAGGATCACAGAATACTCCAGATCAGAAGAGACTTCAGGTTTCACCTGAACAGGGTGACATGTGATATCAGATTAGGTTGCCTAGTGCTTTATACATTCAGGTCTTGAAAATCTCCAAGGATCTGTTGGAGTGAGTCCAAAGGAGGGCCACCAAGTTGATTACAGGGATGAAGCACTTCTCCCATGACGAAAGGCTAAGACCACTTGTTTGTTCAATCTAGAAAAGTTTAGGGCTGACCTAATTGTGGCCTTCCCCTCAAGGGAAGCTATAAGAAAGATGGAAAAAGACTTTTTAAAAGAGTATGTAGTGACAGGACAAGGAAGAATAGCTTCAAGCTGAAAGAGAGTAGGTTTAGATTAGATATTAGGAAGAAATTCTTTACTGACAGGGTGGTGAGGCACTGGAAGAGGTTGCCCAGAGAAATTGTGAATGCCCTATCCCTGGAAGTGTTCAAGGCCGGGTTGGCTGGGGCTCTGAACAATCTGGTCTAGTGGGGGTTGTCCCTGCACATGGCAGAGAGGTTGGAACTAGCTGATCCTCAAGGTCCTTTCCAACCCAAACCGTTCTAGGATTCCATAATTCTATGTAGACTGCATAGCCTGTCTGGACAACCTGTTCCATTGCTTGACTGTACGGTGAAACATATTCCTTGTATATCAAGTCTGAACATCTCTTGTTTCATTCTATAATCCTTGTCTCTCATCTTCCACTACACACCGCTGTGAACAACCTGGCTCCATCTTCTTGACAACCTCTGTGTGAGTAGTGGTTGGCTCTATGTAGATCTCCACAAAAGCCATCTCTTCTTCAGGCTGGAAAAGCTCCAAGTTCTCCATCCCCTTATTCCAGGATGAGTGCTTCAGCCCCTGACCAGCTGAGTGGCCCTGTACTAAACTTCCCTGTTTATCAATGTCTTTCTTGCACAGGAGAATCCAAAACAAAACGCAGTAGATAATGCCATCTAATGAGTGACAAGTAGACTGGAATAAATATTATCTGTGATTACTGACTGTGTTCTAATACAGCCCAGGATGCTGTTGCCCTGTTTTGCTACTAGGGAACACCATGGACTCATGTTAAACTCACTGTGTGCCAGGACCCCCATCGCCTTTTTTGAAGCACTGCTCTCCATTCAGAAGCCTTGAAGAGGGATACTTCTTTCCAGACAGAGGTTTTTGCGTCTGTTCTTGTGGAAGAGACCTTGAAGCTCATTCTCCCAACCTATATGTGTCTCACTGAATGGCAGCACCAATTTTCACAGAATGACAAAATGGGTAAGGTTGGAATAGAACACAGTGGGCCATCTGCTCTAACCTCTCTGCTCAAGCAGGATCATCCTAGAGCACATTGCACACAATTGTGCCCAAGTTTATCGACTGCCCCTCAATTCAGTGTAATCTGTAAACCTGATGTCATTATACCTCACCATTTCCTCCAGCTCATTGATAAAAGCACTAAACATTACATGTCCCTGAACAGATCCCTGTGGTCCTCTTCTTGTTGCTGTCCGGAAGTTAAGAGCATATGACCTATTAGTTACTGCTTTATGAGTCCTATCATTCCAAATGTAACATGCAGAAAGAACTAACTTTTTGTGTTAGTATCCAGGGTTTCCAGGAGACATTGTCTGGTTCGGTTTCAAAAGTTTAGGTGAATAAATAAATGTTAATCCATCATGTGTTCCCCATGGCAGACAGCTAAGGATCAGAATTACACAATTATATGAATTATATGAATTATGCTTTCACTGGTATCATAAATGTTGCTTTTCTATCTTTCACATTTCTGATATCATTCACATGATATATCTATCATGAAGTAATTCTGCTGAAATGGAACTTGATTCTGAGTAGTTACTGGTCATCTTGAGTAGTCTGTAGTGAAAGTCATTGCTTCATAACATCTTTAGTTTTTGATGCTTATCTTAAGGTGGAATGTAGGAAACTACATGACACCCTGTTTTGTAAATAGTGGGTGTCTGTAGCTGAAGGATATTTCATAAAAATGGTTGCATTGTTTAGTCGTTGGCATACCTTATGCTGTTCTCTTCAATTTTTGGTTGCCTTTAGGAATTTAGAATTCATATTCTTCAGAAGTCTTAATTCCAACCTTTATTCCAATACATTCTGTGAAAAAACCAAGAATACTTTTGATTTCAGCAAGCATGTTATTTTTCTTTTACTGCAGCAATGGATCCATTCTCCATTCTAATCATTTTCTTAGAGTCTACTAACAAACATCCATCTGTTTTTCTTGAAATGACTGACTTTATACAGAAATTCTATTTGAAACCAGGGCTTGTGTGTCATATTTACCATTTTAATATTTAGTTCCACTTGTTGATGTAAGTAATGTAACTAAAGAAGGCATTGTGTTCTTTGCATAATTTTTTATGAGCCCACTATGATGATCACATGTTGCATGAACAAAGACAGAACCTTACAAAACAGTAGTAATTTGAGACCTGATACTCAATTGACTCATTTTTCAGCTACCCATGATACCAAAACCATATGAATCTTTCTGAAAATACATACATTGACTACTACTTTTCTCCTTTCTAAATATTGTCAGGAGTTTTTAATTTTGATCTATGATTAATAACTCATTCAGCTTCTTGTTGGGAGAAGCTCATTAGCAGTTCAGAAAGCAATGCTCAGTGTTATAGAGGATGACAGTGTGGTGTTGCTATACTTTTCTAGTCCTTTATCTATCTCTTGGCTATCTCTTTGTATGTACATAAGTACTACTTTCAGAAAGGAGAATAAAAGGGACTTACTTATTCATGTTCAAGAAAGATGTATTAAGTCTGGGGCAGGTGAGAAAAAGACTACTATGGAGAGCACACCATAAGTAAGGAGGCAGAGGAGTTGCATTAACCTAAAATGAAGGGAGATTAGAAATTATTTGTCTATCCATATGCACACATATAATATATAGGCTTTGAACAACAGGAAAGCTGAAGAAAGAGTTAAGATAAACGACAACGAATGGCAATTGAACGACAATGTTCCTGGGTAGTGATGCACATTATTTCTGGAAGTTGAAGGTGTTCCAGAGCGGTAGACGAAACTCATGTTCGATAAGATAGAACTTTGAAACAGAGCTTACCATACTCATATGACATGCTTGTACGTAATATCGGAGGGTTAGACTTTTTGCTCTTTTGCATTGTTATGCTTGAAAGTTATAAAGCCAGGAATGTGAAAGATAGAAAAGCAACATTTATGATACCAGTGAAAGCATAATTCAGCTCCCTTGTATGTCCTGAGAATATGCAGAATGCCTGCAGAAAAAGAAAAAAAAAAAAAAAAAAAAAAAAAAAAAAATAGAAAAAAAAAAGAGGGGAAAAGGAAGGAGGTTATCTTATTTTCAGAAATAGTTTCATTATGTATACAGATGAGACAGCCAGGTTAAGTCTTCTAAGGCAATAATAAGTCATCTGACATATAATTTTTCAGTCTAGACCATTCTTTTTTGATGCGAAGTCATCATGCAGTTTTACAATGGTATTTAAAAAGCAAATACCTTCCTTTACCAAACAATAGCTACTTGTCCCATGTGCTTGAACTTCATCCTCAACCATGAGATAGTGAAAGAAGAAAAACAATCAGCATACAAGAAGGAGAGATAGGGACCAGTTCCTTAGTCTGGGATTTGTCTGGGAAGGTTGGCATAGCTCAGATATCCCTACTCCCACTTGCATCTTGCCTTCAGATGAGGCAGTTCTTGGTAGCAAAATTGAGCAAGTAATGAGGTCTCCCAGCACCTCTTTAAAACAGTGGTGTTGTAGACTGTCAAGATTTTTTTTCTGGTCTTGCATGTGAGGGAAAAGAAAATGGTCACGTATATAGTTATCAGAAATATCACTGGAGAAAAGAATAGGCATTTTCTAAAACCTAGGAAGTTTCTTCCTCTCAGACAATAAATTCAAACGGACTTTGAAAAAGTGTGCAAGAAGTAGAAGGATAACAGGCAACATGCATTTTGGAAATGTATTAATAGTCCCATTTCTATCACCAGAAAAAAAAAAAAGTGTCAATTTTCATTTAAGAATTATAATGGAATATGCCTTATTTTTGATGGCAAAGATTTTCAAAGCTACAAAAGGAACCTACATAATTTTCACTCCTGGCAAGAGAGTTTGGTAGTCAAATCCCCTAAAAGGAGTTAAATTTGGTCTGACCTAAACTGGTACCTTTTGGACATTTTGTTAATACATCTACTTTTGCAAACTGTTTAATTTTATGCTTTAATATTGGCAATGTATTGNCCTCTTTCTCTCCTTTTGATTGCATACCCCATACTACTCATGGTAAGCTAGTTTTCTGGTCTGCATTTACTGGGGGAGATTATCCACTGTGGGCCTTTTATAAAATATGCATTGCATTTCTGTTGACATGTGAGCTGGTAAGTATTGCTTAAAATCAAAGGCGTCTGATTTAGGAAAAAAATCTTGGAAATGACACATTGCCCTTGACTGTGGGTTAATGGTACTATCTAATCCTTGTCAGTGAAGGCAGTCCTAAGGATTTGTAAGACATGTAGCTGGCCAAGAGTGAAGACCACAATAAAAATGTGTGTGGAAACACTTGAAAGAGAAATTGTATTTTTGTCACGGGAAAAGAAACAAGCTGTTGAGGAGCAAATTGAACAAATATTCCTTAGTGTCCTGAGAACTCTTCTAAGAAGTTAGAAAAATACAACAGGTTTGCTCTTTTTGTTTTTCAAGTGTAAAGAAAATTAATAATGGGAAGGACATTCCATTACCTATAAGAATCTGGATATATGGCACATAGGGTATATGATGTAAAAGTAAGGGAGATGTATTTAGCTGTTTAATTTTTTAAATTGTTGTAGACTAGGGTTCAGAGTGGATAATATGAATCTTGTGGCATAACATTTCTCATTGTTCTCCATGCAGAGTAATTGGACGTGTTGTCCATTGCTGCAAACTGCGGCTGTGAATCATGTAACAATATGGGACAACTCTGTCCCTGGAGTAACTCTCCTGAAACCAAGACAATTAGCTTGGTTTTGTCTGGTGAGCTTTTGCATTGAGTGTAGCCCGTACAATTACTTCACTCAGTGATAAGGGCTTAATTAACTGTCTGAATTTTCAGCTCCATTTCTCTTTCACTTCCAAGAGCTTTTCTGCTTATTGGCAACATGTAAACATTGACCATGTATTGCTGAACTTCTTGCGTGGCATTCCTTTAAATATCTGAAGCAGAAAATCATGTATCATTCAAATTAACATGATGTCTTTGACCTTTTTTTCCCTTTCTCACACAATCATTCTGGTACATTCTGTCCTCCAACAGAAAAGTGTGAGGCATAGGTATCTTGTTTAGCCTTGAGAAAGGAACAAGTAGTACCCATTAACATTAAAGGGATTTCAACATATGGTTTGAAGTTTCCCCAGTGATACTATATGAATTTAATTGAGGTCATCATTAATTATCATCTTTTCCTTCTCCTGAGACCTTGAGTTAAAACAATGGGGCTTTCTCTTTGAATGTCTAATTTCTGCAGATGTGTATATTTCAACTGTCTTTTAACTAATTAATTTTTTTCCTGATGAAAAATGTATGAGTTAGAGGGAATGGGACCATTTAATCAGGGAAAATAAGTACATATCATACTTCTGAGCTTGTGTGAGCACTGTGTGGCACTCTGGGTAGTCAGCAGTTAGACTGGTAGATTTAGCTGCAGAGATTTGAAACTTTACTGTTCCCAGTTTCCTGCTCTGGCCTTCTGCCAGACACCACTATCTTCTTGGAAGAAGTGGGAGAATGGGCCATTTGTCTGTGTTTCAACTATTCCAGACTACAGCTCAACACTCTATGTTGCTTGTGGGCATTGTAGGGCTGGGATGTGTCTTGGAGACACTAAGGTGCAATCACATCTTCTTCTGTCTGTCTCAGAGAGAGCTCAGAGTAGTGTAGCTGAAAGCAAGAACAGCTAAAAGCTCTGCCATAGTTCTATAACGTACATTCCTGATAGTGAAGAAAAAGGAGTGTTCATGATTTTGGTCAGCCAATCTGACCAGTTTCTACCTTGAACAAGAACAGCAGAATACATAGTAAAGTTAAAAGTAGAAGTGTTAAAATTTATAGGGGTGTTTTGGGGGAAAAAATATGCTGCCAGCTGAAATTAAAGCCAGATTGACCTGGTTTTCATTGCTCTTTTAGCCTTTGCTAGCTAACTTGGGTTATTCAGAAATTGAGAACAACTTGGGTTAAGACTGAGAAAGTTTTGTTTCAGTGTACACATACACTTGAAGAATTGAATTTGCTTAGTTTATGGTGTCTTTTGTATAAAAAAATCTGACTAACATTGTATAAGTATCTCTTATACAATGTGCAATAGGAAAGGTTTCTTAAAAAAAAAAGAGGTCTTCAAAACAGAAGACAAAGAAAAGCTCATAGTATAAAGCTGAAGCAAAACAATTCAAATTAGATGAATAATCTTAAAGGAAGGGCATAACTAACTACTGGAACACAGTGATGTGAGAACTAATAGATTTTCAGTTTTCATGTCTTCAGTGAAAATTGGATGTTGTCCTGGGAGATAAGTTTTAGCCCAATAGAAGTTATGTTTTATTCAAGTGTGAATTACAGACAAGGTTTTTCATTAAAATAAATTAATTGGGTAAAATGTAAGGGCCTAGTACATGAAGAAATTCACAGCAGATCATCTAATTGGTTATTTGACACCAGCATCTATATATGTATGAAACTCTTAGAAAATGGAAGAAAGCAATGATATAGCATTTACACATATAATATTTACAGTTTTATGAATAAACACCTCTCTTTGTGTATATGTCTCTCTGACATATGTGCAGCTGGTCTCCTTCTAATCTCATTTACACCCATCAAATGAGCTTGATTTACCCTCTGGTGAAACCAGTGGAAACTCTGTTATTCCCTGCTGATTTTAATAAGCATCTCCCACTCTATTGATGCAGTTGATAAAATATTGCATATTAGATAGGCAGGGAGCATTTGGTATTAGTAGATTTCAAGTAACACTTCCAGGAAGATAATTTCAATAAAAAGTTGAGAACTTGCATGCCATGAAGAGAGACCAATCAATACTTACACTTGCTGGCTGGTACTTTCCTCTCACTGTTCAATATCTCTGAATTTTCATAAGTCTCTGGCTCATCTGGGATTACGCTTACCAGTAATGTCACCACTCCAGATAGTGTTTCATTTTCAGCTTTCTAGGCTTGTTGGAATTGAGATTTTCTATTTCATTTTTACAGAAGGCCTATTTCATCTGATTTCATCCACTGTACTGTATAGAGCGCTGCTACTGCTTAGCAAGGCAAAGAGTTGTCTCCTAGATGTGCTCTCTCATCTCCTACCATGACATTCTTGCCATGAAGAAAACATCCCTCCATGGGCAGATCCATCTGGTTTCGGTTCCGGTGTGTCACTGGTTGATACATCACAGCTCTCCCTTGGATCTCAGTTGGTGACAAGGCTGGTTACTGGAGCCCAGTTACTTGACTGTAACCCTTGCTCTATATGGTACAGCTGTCTGCACTGTACAGCATAGGCTCAAACATGTAGTATGGTATTTTTTATTTACAACTAATAACCAGGCTTGGACATTTAGTATATCTAATGGAATAATTTGCTTCTTTCTCCTTGCTTAATCTTTAATTGGCTGAAGTGTGGCAATGAAGCTGACACTTGTAATTATTTCTAACCAATTTGTGTCACGTTCTCTTGGCTAAAGTTCATGTAAACTTTAACTGTTTTTTTTTTAAAAAATCTATTCTGATTTTAGAAAAATTTCTCCAAATGAATCTCCTATTTTCTGAGATTCTCTCTTAAAAATATGGTGTTCTAATTTTTATTGTATGCCACTTTGTCAACTTATTTTAAATTTTATATACTAGGGACATGAAGGACCAGAATTACGTCCTATTTATCAGACATCTATGTCAAGAGAAGCAGAAGTAATAGATTTACAGAAATGCCTATAAACTCAAAAAAGCACAGGCCATGCATCAGGCCAAGGCAGGACAGCAGAAACCTTGTTGTGATCACAGATGTTAGATTCCCTTGCAGGTGAATTCTGGTCAATGAAATCTTGTCAGCAAAACATGCTGTGTTTTTGTGCCTGTTTCTATTCAAGCTACAAATAAAATCTTGTCTGACTGGAGTATACATTTCTAACTTGGTCTAAAACTTTTTTCCCCCTTCGCTTAGCTTTGTGTTTGAAAGAAAAAAGGTGAAAGGGTATCCCTAATGGCACATTTTAAAAATAAATCCATTAAATTAGAAAGGAAGTGTACTCTCATAGAATAAAGATATTCTATTTCTGAATCAACAACCGAGTGGAGAGACATCAGGTAAGTATTTCCACCTTTTTTTGCCTCAGTTTACCCGGGATGTAAAGTATGATAATTCTTTAGAAAAACAATTATTTTTAAGGACTCTTTTTGAAAGCAGCTTTATATGATAAGGTATTTTCTTGTCCTTAATAGACATACTGCAGATAGAATAATTAAAAAATACTGACTGTGACTTACCAAAACTAAAAGAGACTGATCTAAATAGGGCCAATGAGTGCTGGTGAATTTCAGTTTTTGTCATTAGTAAATCTTAAAAAAAAACTTGTACAGCCAAAGAAACTGTAATTTTGCTACTAGTTGCCCAATAGGAAATGTATGAAAATGCTGCATCCTTTTGTATGTCCACAACATAAATGTCAAGAGCGGTCCCTTTTTCCCCTCTTGAATAGTCTCAAGAATCAACTGACTTGTTGATTCACATGTTCATATTGCCATATATCATGGTTCACACCACCATGTAACTTAGTAATTAACTTCTTTTTTAGACAAAAATAAGGATATGTTTCTTAACAAAAGCTATTTCTTTCAAGCAGCTTCAAGAATAGTCTTGTATTGGTTGAGAAGGATTTTATACCCATTTTGTAAGAGCTAATTAAGACTTTTCACACATGCCAGTAGTCTGCAACTCTGAGAAGTGAACCTTACAAAAGAACAAATTGCATTTCTTTAAAGAGGTAAACACTAAGATGTCATTTCATTTGAGTGGCTACTTTCCATTATTTGGTTGTTTCTGCAGTGAGTTTTAAAACTAAAGTGTTTTTTTTGTTTTTTTTTTGTCAAAGGACCAACAGCCTTTGGAGCGACTGGTTTTGTAACACAACGAAACAAAGAATCTTTTCAATCATGCTAATTTTTCCAATTTACTGGTGTTGTTGAGATCTGCTGAAATGCTAATAATCACTTAACTGATTTAAATTCTTTGTCAACTGATTTGCTCAGTCTTCACAGATGAGCTTCACTCAAAATGAGAACTGTAAAATACTGGAAAAAATAATTTTCAGGTTAATTCAACAATTGGCTATTGGTGAGAAAAATGGTTTAAAATGTCTGTTCTTGGTTCCTCATGCAATGCAATCTCACAGTAGGACTTAATGAATGGACGTGAAAACACACTGTAGTTGTATGAGTCAGTCTGGACAGGCTCCCAAAAATTTTTGGCAGAAAAAGGCTTAGTCTTTTGTACAGGTCAAAAGTCAATTTTATTGAACATTGTAACACATTGCAAAAAGCTGCTGTCCTTTAAAATTTCTCTTGAATGGTCCTGTTGCCTTAGATATTTTAATGATCTGAGTAAGTGAGCAATGGCATAATAATTAATTACCTCTTATGTAAGGTATTTCATCCAGAGATTTCAAAGTCATGGTTATGTCAGAAACCAAGTACATTAAAACCCAGTATGGATTTTTTCTTTGAGACATAAAGTAGACTGAAATTAGCAAGGCTTAAACTAAGAAGGATTGAACTGTAGATGATCAAGGTCACTTTATTTCTCTATGAAAGCACTGGGAGAAGGATGTAATGCATTTTAGCTTGTGCTTTTTAACTGCATACCTATATTTTAGCACTCCTTAATGCCTTATGGGAGAAAGAGGCAGAATAGTCTCTCAAAGTATGGAGCTCATTTCTCTTTTATCTGCAGGTAAATCAAGAACAAATTGTTGAACCTAAGCAGTTTGCATTTGCTTTTGGTGGATTTTCTTTTTTTACTTACTGATAAAGAGGTTCTATGATTTGAGAACTGTCAATTTCGATGCTAGAACAGCAGTAGGCTGATGTAGCTTGCTCGTGATAGATTAACTTAAGCAGTTATTAATCCTTTTGTAGAATCATTAGCAATGTGATCTTAATAAGAAAATATCAAAATGTCATATTTGTGAGTGGATGAAACAGAATGGGATACACAGTATATGAAATCAAAAGTTTGTGGTAAAGTCAAAAGGTTTTTTTTTGCTCACTTCAGTAGTGTTTCATTTTGTTCAGCTTAATAAGGTGAAAGGAGCTATGATTCTATGCAATTCCTATAAAATAATTAAATAAAGTACTAGAGAAGGACCCTCTAATGATTAATGGTAAATGCAAATGTCATAACAATGTATTAAAATATCACAATGAGAGGATGCATAAATTGATCAAAACTAGGTGAACATTCATATCTCATCTGCATATCTTATTTCTACTTCTATTTTTCCTTCTGAGAACAGAAATTAGTCAAGATGAGTCAAGAAACTAAACAGTGACACACTGTTCACTCTTCTCAAAAGACTGAATTTACACTCAAGAATTTAATATTGCAATCTGAAAGGTTTATCATCTCCAGAACACCAGAGTCTCTGAATGCTGGTGTTGTGTTGACTCTGGCTCAATGCAACATATCCACCAAAGCTGGTTTGTCAAATGCCTCCTCATCTGAACAGGGAAGAGAAAATACAATTTAAAGGCATGGGGTTTTAACAAGGAGGAATCACTCACCAAATACCATCACAGGCCAAACAGATTTGACTCAGAGAAATTAGTTTATTACCAGTCAAATCAGAGTAGGATAATGAGAAATAATCCCAAATCTTGAAAATATCTTCCCTCCCACCCCTGCCTTCCTGGTCTTTTTTTTTTACTCACTATTTTTCTACCTGTGCATACCTCCAGTGGCACAGGGGGTTGGGGAATTGGGATTCTGGTCAGTTCATCATGTGCTGTCTGTGCTGCTCCTTCCTCCTCAGAGGAGTGATTCTTTATGTTATTCCCCTGCTCAAGCATGGAGTACCTCCCATGGGAAGCAGTCCTCAAGGAATTTCTCCAGTGTGAATCCTTCCCACAGGCTGTGGTACTTCATGAACTGCTACAGTGTAGATCCCTTCCAAGTTCTGTCAGCAAACCTGCTCAAGAGTGGGCTCTTCTTTCCTCAAGTCCACAGGTCCTGCCAGCATGCTGCTCCAGCACAGGCTGTCCACAGGGTCAGAACCTCCTTTGGGCATCCACCTGCTCTGGCATTGGGTTCCTCCACTGAGTCCAGTCTGCTCTGCTGTGGACCTCCATGGGCTGCAGGAGCACAGCCAGACTCACCATGCTCTTCATCACGGTCTTCACCACAGGCTGCAGGGGAATCTCTGCTTTGTTGCCTGCAGCACCTCTTTCACCTCTGTGAGACAGGGGATTACATCTGTGATACAACCAATATTAATTATTGGCTTCTACCAATTCGAGTGTGTGTGTAGGAAAGAATAGGTCAAATTTCATGAAGGTGGAATGGTGCCCTGCTCCATACCCCAGACAACTCAAGCCTCTTTGGGCAGCCCTGGAGCAGCTGTCAGTCACTATCATACCTGGAGCACTGCCCCATACCAAACCCTGGAGCCCCTGCCCCAGCCTCAGAATGGCTAGCTCACCAGACGATTACCCCACACCCTGCCCCAGAGCACCCACCCAATGGCAATGCACCAGAAGTCCAGCCCTGGGACAGTAGGGAGGTGGCTACAGGGGGCCAGAACAGATAAAACCAAAGACACCTTGTCATGGCCCTGCCATTTCCTGGACTCCTGCTAGCTGGATGTGGGGTGGTAGCTATAATTCCTTCTTTTTCTCTCTCTTTCTTTGCTTCTCCTAATTTTCTTTCTTGCTATTTGGGTAACTTAAAGTCAGATGTATGTATTGACATGTGCTAAGTCAATGCTTTGTTACAATGTTTTATTTTGTTGAATGTTGCCCTTCAAACCTTTGCCTCCCTCTGGGGAGCAAATAGTGCCTTCACACCCACTTGAGAGGTTGTGTCTGCTAATGGGCCATCTGGGATGCCAAAAATATACCATTGTTCACCCCACAGAGTAAATCCATTGTGAAACTCTCCACCCAGGGGAAGGACTGGGTGTTCCCATGTGAGCTCAAGCATATATAAGCTTGGGATTTTGGGACTGGGATCTCTGTTCAGATCCAGAGAAGGAGCAGAGCCTCGACTGGACTGAGACTGCCACTAGACTGCAACCATCATTTTCACCAGCAGGTTTCTTCCTTTCTTCTTACTTTGAACTCAGGGGCCTACGTCGTGTTCATCACAGGGGTTGGTCGGCTCCATTCTGCTTCTGCCCTGCTGTGCTGGGCTGTACATCTGTTTTTTTGTGGCACAAATGAATTTTCCTTCTATATCAGTGTATTTTGTGATCTTTTATTAAATTATTATTCTGACTTGCAATCCCATTCTGAGTTGGCTTCATTTCTCCTGCTGGTTTAACTCTAAACCAACACATGACTAAACTAGCAGAATAACGTATTAAATCTTTGAATTTTCGTGAAAGAAAAGTCTAGATATAAATTGAGCCCATTGAAGTATACCAATGACTAAAACATTATAGTCCCAATTAAGGTTCCTGGGCTATATCTTATTTTAAAGAATAAGAAGTCTATCTCTTCTGATTTTTGTCCCACATTAAAATGTCTTACTTTCGCAAGCTAAATATCTGTAGATCTCATTAGCCTCAGCAGTGGATATTGTTTTGAACATCATTTTTGCCAATGTAGAAGGTCTCCTCAAGAAACGGAAACCCTACATTTAAAGGCAGTTAAGCATGCTTTTTTCCTGCTGGTAATGTGTTAAAAATGCAACCTCCAATATGCATAGAGTGCAGAGCTATGAAAATTTCTGGCAAGTGAATTTGGAAATGCTTCTAAAAGAATTGCCACAAAAGGTTTTAGATGGGATGATGTTAAGACTTTCACCAACTTGTGTGAAGTCTGCAGGACGGAGAAGTTTCTGAAAGGATGAGAAAGAAAATCATATTAATTTGTGCTGTCCCAAATGAAAACATTTTACCTGAAGGCTTTGTAGACAACTGTATGAGCAATTTAAAACTACTTACTTTTTCAAAATTTGCATGACTGAATATCTGTTGTTTAAGAGCAGAAGTCAGTATTATTTGTGATATGTGTTCCCATTTGCTCTAGTTTGTTAGCTAAGGAAACAGCAGTAGCTTCCTGTGAATACTGTATGTGTATTTTGCCTACTTGACTCCATCACCCTCTTTCTTCTTTTTAAGTGTTAGTTAGAGATCATAGTTTTTCCAAGACTTATCTTTCTTGACCCATACAGCAACAGATGGAGGAGATAGAGGAGACAGGGAGGCCACTGTGGTAACATCCCCTTTTACTGTAAGTATATTCAGAATTATGCTATAAAACTTATTGCAAGCACAAACTTCATCCTCAAAATGGTCTTTCTTCTGTAGTTGCTTCTAAATTATACTTACGTGAAGCAGAGCAGAAGGCAAAGTCAGTGGATTAGCAAAGGACATTCAATTAAACATGAGTGTTATTTGGTCTCTGTCAACCTCTGAATCATGAGCAAAACTTCCACCGTGCAGTACAGTTGTTCTCAGGCTTTTTTTTTGAGAAACCCAAAGTTTTGTTCCTCCTCTTAGAACGTGAACACCAGGATAGATTATTGTTTCAGTTAAAAAAAAAGAAAAAATACACAAGCTGCTCTTAGTTTTAGATTTTTTTTTTGCTTCAATTCCTCCTTTTACAAATGTAATGCTGCAGTTAAACAGCAAGTATCTTGCTAGAGGAGTTCTGTTTAAGTACTGAAGAAGAACAGCAGGATCATCATCAGCCATTTTCTCAGAAGATTCTGATAATCTCAGCAGACTTTGGCAAATAATCTTTTATATATTATAGTGAATGAAAATTTTGGTATTTACAAAAAATTTAGGTTTCTAAAAACCTTTTTATGGCTGATACAGACTGCTAGTACCATGTTTTATTACTCTTGTGGAAGAGCATTTAGTTCCTTTTGATCCTTATGCTCAAAGCTTTATAAGCTTTACTTTTATGCTCAAAGTTCTTCACTATTGAAGACCACCGAGCAATAAAATAGATTATTAATAAAATAAAGCCTAAAATTATACGAGAAAATTCAGGATAGAGAACCTTCTTACAAGTTGTTTCTTGCTTGGTCTACTTCAAGTGGATCAAGGAGTGCAACTCTCATAGTGTTTACAGTTAAAAAGAATATATTTTCCCTCACCTTGGCTTTCCTAAAGCTTCATTGTCAAGGAACAAAAACAAAGAATAAATAAAAAGCTGCTTGCAGAATGATGTGAGAAATGTACAGGTTTCTTTTTGTGTTGACTTTAATTGAAGTGTTTTGCAACCCTGAATGCTGCAACCACGAACGTGATATGAAACATGGATATTAGAGTGTTAGGTTTCCAGTAAATCAGACTTCATTCTAAGCACCGATTTTTTTAGCCTTCCTTCTGGGATGAATAACAAAAGCACCTGTTAGTGTGAGCAATAATAATTTCTGTTTTACCAAGACTAGAGATAGAGGCCTGGTTAGGTAGGCTAAATCAGGAACTGAACCAAGTTGTCATGTGCTTGCCACACATCAATCAAAAGTTTTTTTTGATTTGTGAAAGAAGTATTTTTTGTTATTCTTATAAATGCAGTCATTGTTATTCCTCTTCTGTAATTCTTTATTTGTATGGATTTCAGAAATCCCAAAATGATATGTGCAAGGCTAGTCTTGCAATTTTTTTTAGTCTCTGGTAGGAAGCAGTAAAAACCTGATGTAGAGAAAGGGGTTCATTACTTTGAGTCAAGATTAAAAAGCTCTGGTGAAATTTGGATGCCTCTAGTTATGCAGGGTACTTATTGACACATCTATCTGGCCTGGTCATTGTTGGATGTCACCTTTAAGAAGAAGCCCAAGGAATGAATACATTCGATAGGCATATGTCCGATCATGAAATTATTAGACTAAGAATAAAATAGGAAAATAATAATGGAAATGCTGTTGATTTAGTGAGCAGGGTTAGAGAAAAGTTTTAGACTGCTTAGGCACCACTTCACAGAGGAATTTGAAGGAAAATTAGTCACTGGGTCTCCTCTGCAGGAGGGAAAATAAAAATCCATGAATGAGATCATCTGAGTGGAGGTGTGTGAGGAGTTGTGCAGGTAAGGAGAACAAACAATTTTTAAAACTCTCAGGCTCAGGGCAGTATAGATTACCCAGTAGAGTATTTTGAAAACTTGAACAGAAAATGTTCTGTAGAGTTAGTAAGTTTGTAGACTTGCAGGAGAGAATTGAGAGATGATTCCTAATTCCCATCAACCTGTGATCAAAGTAAGAACAGTTCTCCTGTAAGATGTGTTTGTGCCTGCCAGAAAGACTGGTGGTGATGATAACTTGGAGTAATGTCTGTTTGGAGCAGTATTGTCCTCTTACACTGTTTATTCAGGCCAAACTGGATCTGCAGCTATTTGTATTTAATTGTTAAATTTAGTTGCTGCTATTTTGTGTAGAATAGATCTAAGGTGGCTGGCATACTAAACTCATCAAAGAGTGGCACAACACTTTATTTTCATGAATTCTTGAAACGTCTATATTTTCTCAAAAAAACATTCTTGAACAATAAAACAATAAAGAGGCATCTTGCTTAATCAGAAATCAACTTGCATAAAAAATGGTAGAGTATAAGGGAGATAACTATAACTATTGCTATCTGGTACTCAAAGTAATAGGTAAGTTTAGAAATGGTTACACTCAAAATGAGCAAATTATAAGCTACTCAAACTAGCCAACTGTGCCAGCTGAAATGAAGGCTGAGATATTTTAGATGTGTCTTGCATTTAAACTGCACCAAAAATAAAAATACCAGGAAAAAAACTGCTGGGCTATATGACCTGTACATCAGACATGCCTTGTGGTGTTAAAAGAGTTTTTTCTACAAGACTTGCATATAATTTTCTTTTCCTTTAACTTAACTTGTCCTTCTCTGTCAAAGCTGTCTACCCATTTGACATAACCTTGACTCTCATGTATTAGAGGAGCAGACAATGCAACAGATGATGAAAGTTTCAGCAAATGCCATTAATGCATATCACATTAAAACTCAAGGAATTCTTGAGAAACTACTGAAACTACATACTTGCCCATGCATATGCAGTATCCTGACCTTACTCACTAATTCAAAGGACCAGCATCAGTTTCCACTGACAACAGACTAGATACCTTTTGCTACTGTATTATTATTAGTTTGTTCATGTGAATCAAAT
Source organism: Formicarius rufipectus (assembly GCA_013399695.1). Taxonomy (NCBI): domain Eukaryota; kingdom Metazoa; phylum Chordata; class Aves; order Passeriformes; family Formicariidae; genus Formicarius; species Formicarius rufipectus. The sequence continues at coordinate 235,334 of VXAU01002372.1, read as the reverse complement.
ACTTCAAAGTAAATTAGTAAATATTATTTTTGGAAAAACTCTTGAGCATGTTATGTAATACTACTAGGCAAATAAAATAAAATGGTAATGATTGACATGGATTTATTTGGAAAAAAAGATGTAGTAACTTGAACTATTTATTTTAATTTTTTTTAAGTATTTGAAAAAATTCAACTATATTCCTGTTCATCATATTCAGTTATTTTTTAGTTTTATGGAGCTTGTATTGTGTGTCTCTAATAAAGACAATGTTCATAGATGCTAAAATATTTCTAGAGCACTTCTATGTCAGATCAAATAGGAGAAAGAATATGAAATAATTCTCAAAAGGCTTGAGAAATTTCCAGCTCAATTTTTAAGCCTCACTATTTTCATATATTTAGATGAACAGTTGGAATTTTGAGTGCCTAGATGGACTAAACTATAGTCCTGAACCTTTCTGCAGTTCATTTTCATAGAACCAGTATTTGCCCCATAGTGTAAACCATGTTTCAATGTTAGAAAAAAACATGGAAAACTATTAGGTTTTTTCCTAGCCTCAAAAAGATAGCTTCAACCCCAGAAAACAAGTATGAGATTGAAAAAAATCTAATGCTTGAGGTGGGAGTTATACGAGAAAGAAGAAGGGTCTTGCAGAGGTGCATTGCATGAAGAATAAATACCTGTTTAAGCAAACAAATAAAGCTAACTGTAATGTTTATGTAGAACATAATAATGGAAAAATTGTATTTTTAAAGATGTGGATTTGCCATTTTATTCACACAGCAAAACAATTCCATGTCATCAGCTCTTCCTATCTATGAACACTGCACTTACACTTTACAGATAAAGCACTTATGCATCTTTCACTGGGGAATTAGTCCCTATTTACAAAAAAGCTCTCTATAAAACGACAAAAATTATGCATAGAATTTCTTTACTGCCAAGTCTGATTTTAGCAAGGTCTATTGCTAATTCCTGGCATTTTAAACGTGTTACTGTTCCTGGAGGAATCCTCATCATACTTCTGTCACCAGCAAATGGTGCCCGCGACTAGAAAAATAACCTTATTAATCTGGAAGTGTCTATTACAGTATCATAATTTTTGAATTTTTCTACCCAACACATATTTCTCACTTAAGTAGAGGTGGTGCAAAAATCATATTCTGTTATTCTTTCCTTTATACCCTTATATATCTTTCTTACCTTCTGTTTGTTTGTTAGTTTTTCCGTAACCCAGGCAGATTTATTTGCCTACTTCTTATTCCCTTTAGAGTGCCTTACATGTCTTCAAAATGTTCTGAAGAAGGTCCTTATTGCCTTCACACTAGCACTGTGGTTTTTGATGAAGGTCCTCTGGAGTCTTCAATGATTGGAAGGAGATCCTTACGCCACTGCAGTGTAAGTAATAATCGTAGCTCAAAAAATGAAATTGGAATCTGTCTGAGGCTGAAATTGCAGTTGTGCCTCACTCTTATTTGCAAGAAATACTTCAATTTCTTATACTTTATGAAATAAGATTTTAGTAGCCCACATGTTCTATATGGAACATTAGTATGTAATCCACACTTGTGACCTGCTCTATATTTCATATGTCATGAACAGCTCCACTCTTTCCTATAAATCAGTGAAACTGCAAATACGGTGGAAGAAAAATGGGTGGCATGTCTAATTACAGAACACTAGGAAGATCAGACTACAGTAGATCCTTAAGTGGAAGGACACAATGTTTAAACCCTGATTGTAACAAGGTAGCATTTGCCCTTTCCCTGTGGCAGTCATTGTAAGAGGGATGAGAAATTGTAGAAGCGTTGTCCGTTGTCATTAGAATGTGTAAACTTCTATATACTTTCTGTTAGTGCAGCGTTCATGTATACTTACAAATCATTACACCATCCAGTTTTCAATGTTTGAATGCCAAGATGAGTAAGGAGAGAACTTATTTTAATATGACAATATGAGCATTAAAGAGCAACTTTAAGGATGTGCATTTTCCTACTTTCCCATTTAAAATCAGATTTTCCAAAGAAAAGTATAAGAATGAACAGTAGTCTTGAAGATTTGCTGTTACAGAACTGTATGGAAAATGGTAATTCAGCAGTATATGACACTTAAATTATGATAAAAGAAGGAGAAGACATTTGACATAGGACTATTAACCATGCTCAAAAATTACCTGCGGGTAGAAGTGTGAAGTGGGTTGGCCCTGTGTCCTGGTTATAGTAGCCAGGACCAAATTGTCACTGTGTGGGTGTGGCCAGGACTATGTACTCTAAACCCTCCATGTTATTTTCTCATGAACTGCTCACAATGGATCATTTGCAGCAGCTGCCCAAGGCACACCTGACTCCTCAGGCTACAAGATGGGTGTTTAGGAACTTTGAGATAAGGAAGTTTTCCTGTCTTCACACCAATGACTCAAGTGGGATAACTCCCCTTTGGGGAGCCACTAGTGCCTTCACACCCACCTGAGGGGTCATGTCTATTAATGGACCGACACCAAAAATATGCCATTGTTCTCCTCACAGAGTAAATCACCCATTGTGAAACTCTCCACCCAGGGAAGGTACTGGGTGTTCCCATCTGAGCCCAAGCATATATAAACTTGGAGTTTGGGAACTGGAGGACCACTTGTTGGATCCAGAGGAGGACTAGAGCCTCAACAGGATTGTGATTGCCACTTAACAACCAGACTGTGACCATCATCCTCACCAGTAGGCTTCTTCTTTTTTCTTTGAACTCAGAGGAGCAACATGATGCTCAGCACAGGGTTTGGTGAGCTCTATTGTGCTTGTGCCCCTCTGTGCTGGGCTGTACATCTGTTTTTTTCCTGTGTCAAATGGTTTCTCCTTTTGTATCAGTGTATGTATTGTGATCTTTTTATTAAATTGTTATGCTGACTTGCAATCTCATTCTGAGTTGGATTAATTTCTCCTGTTGGTTTACCTTTAAACCAGCACACCCTAAGACAACACCAGGTACCTGCTGAAGCTGCTCTCTCACTCCCCACTGCAACTGAACAGAGGAGAGAAAATATAAAGAAGGATTCATGAGTTGAGGTAAGAGCCAGGAGAGGTCATTTACTGATCACCATCATGGGCAAAACAGACTCAAAATGAGGGTATGAATTAAATTTATTACTAACAGGATCAGAGCAAAAGAGTGAGAATGAAAATAATCATATAAACACTTTCCCCTCACCCCTCCTTCTCTTGTTCTACCTCCTCCCCGCAGTGGTGCAGGAAGTTGGGGAATGGAGGTTATAGTCCTCGTTTCTGCTGCTGTCAGAGAGAGGAGTCCTTCCCCTGCTTCCCTGGGGTCCCTCCCATGGGAGACAGTCCTGCATGAAACTCTGCAGTGTGAGTCTATCCCAAGGGAAACAATTCTTCACAGAACTGCTCCAGTGTGCGTCCTCTCTCCATGGGCTGCAAGTCCCTGCCAGGACCCTGCGCCATCATGGGCCTCCCATGGCATCACAACCTCCTTCAGGCATCCACCTGTTCTGGTGTGGGCTCTAGTAGGGGCAGGGAACAGCTGTTCCACTATGGTCTGAACAACAAGCTGCAAGGGAATGTCAGCTCCAGTGCCTGTATCACCTCCTCCCCCTCTTGCACTGACCCTGGTGTCCATGTAGTTGTTCAAATGGTCTCATTCTGCTCTTCTCTGCTTGCAGTTTTCATCTGCACAATAACTTCCTTTCTCTTCTTAAATATGTTATCACAGAGGTGTTACTAGTATTGCTAATTGGCTTGGTCTTGGCCATTGGCAGGAATCCTGCCCTGGCTCTGGCTGGCGTTGGCTCCAGCAGACATAGGGGAAGCTTCTAGTACCTCCTAAGAGAAACCACCTCTGTAGCCCACCCTGCTGCCAAAAACCTGGCCTCAGAAACCCAACACAAAGTGGCAATCTGAAAATGGGAGACTTCTTAGCAAAACCTCCAGGATAATCTCGAGATTAGAGCTTCTCATACTTCCTTCCCTGTGGTGCAGCAGAGTTTTTTAATTGCAGAAAATCAAGTGATCACTTGAATTCTATGAGGGTCCTCAACAAGATTCCACTTTTTTTGTAGTCTTAGGATAACACTGGCTTGGAATGCTTTTGCGTTGAACTGTAAACCTGTGGGTGCTCTGTGTTAGTGAAAAAGGACAGGTGTGCTCTGGATGGCTTCTTCCGTGTATGTAACTCTCTAGAACAAGGACTCTGGTGGGAATGGTGCTGTTTAAGTGGGAGTGTGCTTTAGAAGGCCTACAATGTACATGTTAAAAATATTTATGGAGAACTATGGTCTAAGCACATGACAAATATAAGTAAGAATAGAAGTGTCAGAGGGAAGATAAAAGGTGAATCTGTAGTGCCATTTTCCTATCTTACAGGTTAATGGTAATCTTAGATTCTTATTTCTGAGGAACGTCTAGTTTATTAGCTCATAACTGCAACAGAACAAACAGCTTAGACTCTCTCCCTTTGTGGTTCCATTTCTTCTCCCCATCTGTTCAATTGGCTATTGCTTTTTCTATAATGGATCCTCTGCGGTATTATAGTTCATAGTTATGTGAAGCAAATGAAAGACATTATGAAAATGGCAAAACAATGAATATATCTCTTGGCTAAACCAGAGTTTTAGCCTTTCCTACATGACAAGAAGAAAACTTGCTTTACTTTAGTCTTCTTTGATGCATTAAAGTTATGGTATGGTACTAGCGATTAAAACTTGAAAATAAAGAATAGAAAAAGATTGGATCAGTGCTGCACTCTGAGTTACAAATGATTTGGATATGGTGAAACCTTTTCAGACATTGTCTGGATATTTATTTCTGAAAATACCTACTTCAAAGTACTCTTTCTTCATGTTGTCAGATGATGTTAAAATATTGAGGGCTTATAAGTAGTTCCAAAGAAACAATATTTTTTTCCTGTGTGAAATAAAATTATGTCATGGTAATTCTGTAATTTTTTAATTGTGTAAAATGTGTATCTTGTTAAGATATATTTTATTGAAGAGTAAAATTTAAAGAGTCATGTTTCTATGTGATTTTTTATTATGGTACAATTTAGCTTAGAGTTGTCACACTGTGTGTGGAACAGTGAACAGGAAGCGCCTAATATTTAATCTGTGCTACATGTCCAGAGTTAATCTCTCAATAAGACACTTCCTTTCATACATAAACAAAATTGAATTATTTCATATTTGCCATAGGCTGTAATAAGGCAGCTGAATTGTGAGGGTTCCTTAAGATTGTTAGTTTCTGTGAGACTTGAAGAGATCCTAATGTGGTCACTAAGATGTATGGTGGTGATTTGTTTTGTCAGTGATGTCAAACCCCGTGTGAGTTCCCTGGTCTCCAAGACAAAATGATGTAGGAGAAAGAGTGAAAAACAGTGCAAATGAACCTTTTGTGAGATAAGGAGGCAGAACAATAAGTCTTGAGATTTATAGCTGGGGCAATGTCACCTGCTTAGAAGCACCTGACCTTTCCATAGTGCTCCCTTCCTCTTCCTCTTTTATGTATGTATGTTAACTGAATTGACTAAGTTCATGGTCACACAAGCTCACTCCTGTGAGGTATATTATGCTGTAGTCTACAAATACGTACCTGTTTACATTTAATGCCTTGAAAATACTGAGTAGTTGTGATGATTTTAACTACTTAGCAGTTTTTCACCCTATGCTACAACTAGCTGTCCAGGAAAAGGTGGGACAAAAAGTTCATACAGATACATTTTGGTGTTATATGATATATCCTTTCATTAGAAACCTCTATTTTTATTTTTTTTTAATTGCCTAGGAATCTTATATGAAGAAAAAAAAATTTGCAAAAAAAGTGTACCTTTCACAATACTCAGTGAAGTGAGGTAGAATAAGCATCAAGTGGTAATTGACTAGTATGTTGAAAATACTAACTGAAATGGCAGAAAATCAGCAGTCCAAGGCATAGAAGTGCACTCCAGTAAATGAGTTGCACACTTTAATTTGCTGTATGGCAATATATTATTAATTGGTAATTTATAATAAATGCATGCTATCAAATTTATATCAGCTAGTAAAAGAAATGTAATTATGTTTTCATAGTATGCATTGTTATAAGTTTAAGTTTTGTGGCTTTGTCTGTGTACTTGTCTCTATTGGGTAAGTTCTTTGATGTACAGTACCTGGTTTGAGCTATACTCCCCTGATAGTAAATTAGTGATTATTTATTTATTGTTTGATCACCAAGCATAGAAAATGTCTAAACTAAAAGTATTAATGCAGATTCAAATAAGAATCTCTACAGAGAGTTCCCAGAAATAAATTACCTGAGATCAGTTTTTCTCTTGCTTCCACTCCTGTTGTAATGATTAAGTTTTCTTGAGAGCATTGAAGAAATATGTCTTAAGAAAAGGGCTGAATGAGGAAGGGGTTGGAAGGTTGACCTACTGTTGTCTTCCTCTTTTTTTTTTTTTTTTTTTTTTTTTTTTTTNGTTTTTTTTTTTTTTTTTTTTAATTTGGAGACTTTCTTGGACTTGATGGAAAAGCTAAGAAATTTAGAAGTTTAAATGTCATGTGGCAGAAGACAGAAGGACTTAGAGAAAAAAGTGTTTTGATCTGACTGGAAAGTTAATCTTAGCAAGTCAGCATTGAGTTAATTGTAACAGAGCAATACTGACAAGCCTAAAATCTCAAATGCATAAAGCTCTGTCCAGATGCCCACTGCAAGTTGTATCTTTAAAATAATAACAAGTTTCAGAGATTTGTCATTTGCTACCTGCTATGTGGAAAACCAGAATCCAGGCTTTCAAACACATCTTGTTTTTGAAAGTACTTCCAGTACCTTATTATTGAACAAATCCTGGTGAGCCTAAAGTTGTTATATTTTCCCTGTTAAGTTTCTGAGTGCTAGTATTGCTCGGTATGCTCTTTAGTTTAATCTGTGTTCCATGATGACCTAATGAACCTCCATCTCAAGTAAGGGTTATCCAGATTTATGGTCCTTTGCTGTTAGTCTTGTTTCAACATTGGAATTTCCAGGCAAGGTGGCATTAAGAAGACAACAGAGACGTTTGACTAGCTTTACAGGCAGCAAGCAATTTGTAAGATTAAGTAGAATAGCATAGGGTAGCATAACATAGGGTAGTTTCTGTAGGAAAAGACCCACAGAAGTCATTTAGTCACAACTGCCTGGCAATGCCAGGAGTGAGGAAAAAACCTAGAGCATATTATTAAGGGTGTTGCCCAAATACCTCTTCAACACTGACAAGCTTGGAACATTAACCACATCTCTAGGAAGTCTGTTCCAGTAAATACATATCACTGGTTCACAATACCAAGCCTAGTTCCAAAACAGTATATCAGTATATGGACGCATTTTGTAAATTAGTCACATTTGCATCTGAAAGAGAATAAGACAATAGCATTTTTACTGCTTAAATCGTGTCTCCTGGTGATGAAACTAGGAGATCATACTTACATGGAATGCTTGTGAAATCTCTTAACAAGGAAACTTAAAGCATAGGCACAAGGTTTAAAAGAAGCATGCAAGAAAGTATATTCAACTAACATCCTTTAGTAAGTCTGGAGTAATAGATTTTTTTTTTTAAGGAGTTGATTGCTGGTTGATAGGAGCAGGTAAGACAAGTAGGATCATGCTCTAGGATCATGCTCTTCCCCTGCATGTGCATTGTTGGCCACTGATGGAGGCAGAACACTGGGTTGGTTAAACCTTTCACATGAGACAGGGTGGCTCTTATTGAGAAATACATTCCCTGTGCTTTCACAAAAGCTGGCATTTTTATCCCAGAATTATAAACTGTGATTTTATAGATTATGATGAGTCATTTGTAAAAGGAAATACTATAAAAATACAATACTATCTGAAATTATAGGATCCTTATTCTAGTCCAAAATGCACCCTTTTGATCTGTGTGGAGAGGAATTAAGATACTGTGATGTACCCATCAATGATAAAAAATGGAAAAATTATTGAGAAGCGTTTCACGTGGCACAGTAGCAATATCTGTTTTCATTGGGCTCAGTGAAGATTTTGTTGGGATACACTGATGTGGTGAAGTGGGGAAAAAAAAAGGCAGCACAGCTCTGTCTGCAAACCATGGAAGACACTTTATGAGCTGTGGCAAAAAGCTGCATATTTTCTTCAGCTTTTGTCTTTGATGAGGATTACTTTAAATTATAATTTTAAAACAAGGGTCAGGATACTATTTGAGCTGGTATACGAAGTGTAAAGCCAAAAATACTGCAAACCTACACATCTGCTGTACAGGCTCAAGTCTAAAAATATCAAGGTCTAGTTTTAGTAGTCCTTTTTCCACTGCAGAAATGGGAGGACAATCACTGGTATGAAGTGAAAAGTTCTTTCTGCTTTCTCTGTGGCAAAGGCAAGATAAAATTCTGTTACTCTGAGCTTCTAATCTGCCTTTGGTCAAGCAAAGTTCTGCTGGCTTAGTTTTGCATGAGCAAAGGCTAGAGCACTGTCTTTAGTTATCATATAGCCTCATTCTCTTATTTAAAAACGTTTGAGCCTGAAATGGGAGTTCAAAATAGAGGGCACAGAAGAACAGGATAAATTGCAGGAGGAAAGGAGTTTGGCTGAAAAGGAGCCTGTGACTTTCCCACTAAAAGGGAAGGCAGCTGTCAACATACTCTTTATTAAGACTAGTGCATTTTCTGCTGAGGGAAGATAAGACTTGGGGGAACAGAGAGTAGAAGTTTAAATTAGAATAGATATCAGATGCAACAATTAAGTATTGACAATTTTTCAGGCTTTGGAATGGTTTCCATTTGCAGCTACAAGGCACTGCAGCAGCTTTAGTATTTACGAGCACTTGGTGAGTACTCTGACGGGTTTATTATTTGTTGGCTTTCCCCAGCATTGCACAGTAAAAATTGTTTTCAAGGAGTGTTCAAAAGTGTAGCTGGCTGCCACTGTATCAAAACCAATCAATCCACCAATGTATTTCACATTCTTGATTGATAACTGGCTCAGTGGTTTGGCATTTCAGGGAAGAAGTGGAAGGGGAGCAGGTCTCAACAGTCATTAATCCTTTTTCCCTGAGCCTCCCCTGGGCAACTGCTTGTGCCATTATCCACATTTCTTACTGCTGATTTCCACAATTCCATGTCTGCTCGAACCACCACAAATTCACTGCTGTCCCTTTCACTTAGTGTAGATCTTTCATCACACTGTACTCTGCAACCCTCCTGGGCAGATAGTGGTCAAGGGAACATCTCTCTTTTCTTTTTTAAACTTGGGCCATTAATTTGGTTTCTTACCTCAGTATCCTTTCCTCCCTCTCAATTTATGTTGTCTCTTATTGTACAAGAACATGAAAGTATGAACGTACTTCCTCTAAAATATGTTTCTGTGGATTGGGGTGAAAGATGTCTTACAGTAAATAGAGATTTTGTATGCCTGCTCTTCCACTGCTGGCTGAACTGGTTATTCATGATGTTTTGCCCATGATGGTCTGTGTTACCATGAAGCTGAATAAATTTATGTCAGTTGCTGGGGAGATAGGCTATTTATTTATTTATTTGTTTGTTAATATATTTATTTAAATGTCACAAAATTGTGAGCAAGCTCATAGTGTACTGACTGAAATGCCAGAAGTAATTAAGCCAAACTGTTTCCAATGGGAGTTAAAAAAGCACCTGTCATTAGGAGGAACAGGTATGTATAGTTAATTAGGAGCTGGAACTTTTAGAGAGAAAGAAGAGAGCCAAAAAGGGGGATGAGGAAACCCCTAAAACACATTTGCACATTTTTCACATTTTCCCTGTGTTGGCTTCATTGCACCAAGGGTACTGAATACTTCAGATGGGTTTAAAAAGTACAGGTATGAGTTCCCCACTGACGATTCAGGATCAGTCATTTGCCAGCAATCTGGTGTTATATGTAGCTGTGCTGCTGAGACAACTGTCTTGTGTATATTTACTCTTATATTAAAGCCCAAATATCTCCTCCACCTGTCCTCTAAAGAGTATTGTGTCTGTTCCATACACTATATCTTTAACTACCCTTATATTTGAAAGCAGAATCCAAGTTAGGAAGCAATGAAATATCCAAATGAAGGGAATTAATTGTGTGAGGAAAGGGAATTCAAGTGATGGACGCAGTGCAAAGAATTTAAAGGAGAGGAAACAGAGACAAGGAGACAAAGAACCTCACTGGGAAATCATGTAAAAGAGTCAAATATTATGAAAGAGTTGAACATGCATAGGAATCCTCCAGTGTCTCTATAAATTGCAAATAAAACCCTTCCCCTGAAAACCTGTCCCCTGAAAGCTTTAAACCACGTCAAAGGCTCCACTGAGCCCACCATAATGACTGTCCCTTGGTCAGATTTGTGTTAACAGTTTATAGGTCTGGGGCCAGCCACCTCAGGAGATCTTTATTTTGTCTGACAAAAATACTCTGTTTTATGAGGTGAAATTAATAAAGAGCAAATAGATGAACTGTTAATGCATATGGACAAAAAAGGTTTCAGGTGGAGTCTGGGCATTGCATCAGCCTGGGCAAGAAATTAAAAAAAGTGTTGTAGGGGCATATTGCTACTAGTGAATAACCTTGATTCTGTGGCAAGATAGAGCAAAATACCTGACTACCTAGGGAAATGGGCAGAATGTTTGTGAACTTACTCTGGAACTGGAATGGCACCCCAAAAACAGATTTGTGTTGAGACAATGCTGGTGTGAGAAGGGTCTGTGCTTTCTTGAGCAGTCTCTGCAAGCAATATTGCTGCAGAGATCTGGGGTAACTTGAAAGAAACACAATAAGCTTAGCATTTTGCAAAAAAACACCCCAACATTTCTTTGTAAGTAGAAAGCTTGAAGCTTGGCTTTCTATGGGTTTATAGCCCAATGTGAACTGTTGTGTGTATCCTTTCCTATCCAAAAGGGATGAATTAATTTTGTAGCCTGTCTGCCAGCAGAGGCATGTCAGAGTTCCCGTTTCTCTTATATGGTATTGCATTTTACCAAATTCACAGTGATTTTAACACATTTGAGATCTTCATCTCAACTTGATTTGAATGGGTGAAAGGGTACAAAAGCTGTTGGGGAGCAAAGGGTGACTAAGCTCACAAAACTGGACTAAATTAATGTTTACATGATAATATGCGAAAGAATCGGCTGGGGAGTTTTCTGTCCTATTGACTGATTACCCTCTGGTCTTTTTCTGGTATGAGCCAGTATAGTGGGATGAGACCTTATTGCTTTTTTGCCCTTAGGAAAAAGTAACACACACAAAAAAAAATCCCTTGATTTTTCATATCACCCTGCCAAAAAGCCTTTCAAAATTCTGGCCAAGCTGCTCTAATACTCAGATTCCTTTGTTTGAGTTTCCTTATCCTCCAGAATAAGCCTTCTATCTGAATTCTGCCTTACTATTAAATAGGCCATGGCCTGGGGATGATACTGAAGACCTTGGCTACTGCCTGAACTGCTTTAGAAAAAAAAAAGTAGTCCATTTGAATACATTGCAAGTCTCTAAAAATGCTGGATTTAAATTAATCTGTGTCCTTCCATAATGAGCTATATAAAAACAGAGGCTTCTATGTAAACATTATTTCCCAAATAATATAGTTTGAGAACTAGGCTGCTTTTAGGGCTGCACACTAGCAAGGATTTTGAGGGAAATAAACATTTGACTTGGGTGTGAGTATACAGAAGAAGATCCCATAGTTACCATACGTTTATTGCTAAAGCTTGAGCCTTTACTGGCATATTCTGAATATCTGGATGTGTCAAAATATTCACAGCTTATAAATGCTAATAATACTGACAGGTTAATCAAACTCATCTTCTTAGAGCTAGGACAATTTATTACAACTTTTTAACCCAAAGGAGTTTATATAATTGATGGATTTGGGTTACATTACAGATAGAAAATAATCTTGAGAGAATTGGTACTCACTGTTGGAGCTGAATTTGATGGAGCTGAAGTGCCATTCACCCGGGGCTTCAACAAAGCTGATAGCTCTGAGTTGTATATGACCAACTGAAATTGTTTCACTAAAATTACATTTTCTGTCTTAAATATGGGACATGCTGATTAGGTCTGAGAGAGAGGGAGTGGAGCACATGTAACTTAAATAAACCTCCTAAACCAGTAGATATTCTTCCCTGAGGATTTTTTTTCGTTTTATTTTGAATATTAAGTGATAGCATTTCTAACATTCCAGTAGAATCACCAGAAACCAAACTTTATGCTCCATGAAGACTAGGGTCTATGTTGTCATGCATTTGTATAACCCTTTAAGAGAGCTTTAAAATAAAGACTGGAAATTATCTTGCATGTGCAACAGTTTTTGTATTTTTTTTTTTTGGTAAAATAATGCTTTCCAAGGGGCAGCTGAGAGACTGAGTGACTGAGTGACTCGCCTAAGCTCATACCGTAAGCCAGTGGCTAGGCTGTAGACTTCTGGGTCTCTGACATATGGAGCTGGTGCTGTTTGCAAAACCCATTTCCTTCTATGCAGCTCTGATTGATTCTTGAGTGCTAACTATGCTTTATTACACTAGGCTGTATGGTAGAAACTAAATCCAGGCAGAAAATAAAGAAAAAAAAAGGAAATTTTAAAGCAAAAGGCAAAAGCATGGCAAAATAAAGTAATATTTTCCTGGTTTACGGTTCATGGAGTAAAAAAAAAATATATATATATGGTAATGTTCCTGGCATAAAAGCAGGTTTTAAAGCAATCTGTATGGGATTGTTTGTTGTTTATTTTAAAAATTTTATTTAAATAAATACACAATTTTAAATTCAGTAAGGGACTGGAGGTGGAGACTGGGAGAGGAGTTAGACTGAGGGAGTGGAAAGATGATTTTGAATGTTCTCTCATTCTGAGGGAAGTTTATGCAGCCAGAGGACTTCAGTGGAATAGAGATTACAAAGTAAATGAAAATTGAGGTAGGCATACTCTTGCATAGAAGGGAGTTCTCTGCTCAGTAATGTTAAAGACTAGTGGGAGAAAGATGCTGTTGAATTACTCTTTCACCACTTTTTACTCTCTGTTTAGAAAAAAAGCCCCACAACTGAGACTCCTAGGCCAGAAGCTATCCACAACGAGAAGTATTTTCCTCAGCTGTAAACTCATGTTCTAGATATCTTGTAGTCTTTTCTTAAGTGCTTTATCCTTTTCCTCAGCCTTATAATCTAAGATTTATTGAACATATTTTGGAAATGGCTTGAAAAATAAGAGATGAATTGAATGTTCTGAGTTCTTCTAGTCATTCCATAAAATATAGATAAAATTTTGAGAAGTAGAGCTCTTCACAACACTGTAAAATGGATCCAGATGGCCAATATAGCAGACTGGAAAGTGTGGCTTTCTTGATTGTAGGAACGACTGAAGAATTCTCAGCTATTCTTATTTTCTTTTTAGGATGTTATTTCTCAATCAGTTTTTTAGGTGACTTTATGTTTAGAATTTAAAAATAGTAATGATTACAAAAATAATACAGTTATCACAGTGTCGTTAACTCAAACTTATTTAAACAAACATGGGCAGATATGGGAAAGATCCCAGCATTACCACTGAAATGCTCTTGAGTGTGGTGTTTTGGAGATAACATTAAGCAGCTCTCTCATCCAGTAATGGTGGAAGAATGGGCTCCTCCTCTGAAACATCTTCTGATAGATGCAGTGTGAATATGAAGGTAAGAGAGGTGATCAGTTCTGTTGAGTGATATTTAGTATGGGGTAGGTGAAAAGTTTATATAACTCTGAAAGGTAACAAGTATAATATATCAAGTTTTTATTATGATTTCCATATTCATGTCACCCTTCTGGTATATACATATGCTAACTTTGTATTTTGGAATATATACAGCTTGGTGTTTTGTTCTATATAATTTTGCATAGATTAATTGCTAGCTGAAAGCCTTATATTCAAATAAATCATGTGTCTTGCTCTGATACTTGTTAATGTTACTGTAGCTTTATTGCAAGATTGAAAACACTTATTTGTCTACCTGAGTACAGGTTTATTGAACATAAGCTATGTTATCATAAAGTTGTATTTTTTGAGGGAGTATAGCACTCATCTACATTACCATAGCTGTAAATACATGTATATTTATATATATAGGTATACTAATATTGAACTTGAATGATCATTTGTTTTCAAAACTTCCTGATTTACTGTAATTGTTATCTTATTATCTCTTTGAAGATTATGCTTGTAGTATCTAGTCATCCATGCTCCTCACATCTGTCATGTTTTTTGCTCTGCCTCTTCTCTATCCTACGCATAAAACAAATATTTCATACCACATCTTTCACATTTATTATGTGGAGTCTACTACATGAGGTGGCCAGAAAAAATAGATGAGAGTGATTTTCTTACATTTCCAGACAGAAGCAGTCCCTAAGGATGCTTTGCATCTTGCACTGGAACAGTCACCTGTACTGCTGCTCCTCCCAGTGCTTTCTGCTCTGACTAAAAGCTTGTGTGGTCAACCAGGTAAGTGACCGCTGTTTACACATTCTTGTTTTGATACAGTTACGAAGCACTGTCCTTCTTCTATGTTCTTAACTACTCTGGGTGCAGTCTGGTCTATTGTGTGATTCTTCTTCCAAAAGTAAAAGAATCACAGAATATGCTGGGTTGGAAGGTATCCACAAGGATCATCAAGTCCAACTCCTGACCCTGCACAGGACCATCCTCAAGAGTCACACCCTGTGCCTGAGAGAATTGTCCAAATACTTGAACTCTGTCAGACTTGGTGCTGTGACCACTGACCTGGGGAGCCTGTTCCAGTGCCCAACCACCCTCTGGGTGAAGACCCTTTTTCTAATATCCAAATTAAACCTTCCCTGAGACAACTTCAGGCCATTCCCTTGGGTCCTGTTGCTGGTCACCACACAGAAGAGAACAGTGCCTGCCCCTCCTCTACAATGAGGAAGTTGTAACTGCAGTGAGGTTTCCGCTCAGTCTTTTCTCCAGGCTGAACAGACCAAGTGTCCTCAGCTGCTCCTCATACAGCTTCCCCTCAAGGCCTTTCACCATCTTCGTTTCCTTCCTTTGGACACTCTCTAATGGCTTAGTATCTTTCTAACATTGAGGTGTCCAAAACCACACACAGTATTCCAGGGGAGGCCACCTCAGTGCAGACCAGAGCAGAACAATCCCCTCCCTCGACTGGCTGGTGATGCTTTGCCTGATGCCCCCCAGGACATGGCTGGCCGTCCTGGCTGCCAGGGCACTGCTGACTCATTCAAACTCACCATTGATCAGGATCCTCAGGTCCCTTTCTGTGGCACTGCTTTCCAGCAGCTCATTCACCATTATGCTCTGGGTGAGCTAATTGCTCACCCAGCACATGCTGTGTTTGCCTCTCTGTGTGCTGGACAATTTGTCCAGAAGGATCCTGTGAGAGACAGGTTTGAAAGCTTTACTGAAATCCACAAAGATTACATCCAGTGGCTTCCCTTGATCTTTTCTGTCATGAAGCCATGCTGGCTGACCAATGACTGTGTTGTCTTTCAGGTATTTTTCAATATCTCACAGATTAATCTTCTCCATAACTGTACCAGACACCGAAGTGAGACTGACAGGCCTGTAGTTTCTGGGGTTCTCCTTGCCCTTCTTGAAAATCTGGACAACGTTCACCAGCTTCCAGTCAGCGGGGACCTCTCTGCCTTCCCAAGACAGTTCAAAAATCATTGGGAGAGGTTTTGTGATGGCATCAGCCAGCTCTTTGAGGATTCTTGAATGAATCCCATTAAGCCCCATAGATTTGTAGGGATCCAAGGTGCAGAAGATCCCACACAATTTCAAGGTTGAGTGGGAGTTGATCATTTTTGCATTCATGGTCCTCCAGCTCAGGGGATTGAGACCCCCTTGTTCTGTCATCCGTGTTGAAGACAGATGGTGTTAAACCCCTCTGCCTCATCTCTGTCCCTGTTTGTGAGGTGACCAGCCTTATCCTGTAACAGGCCAATGACATTTCTGTACTGCCTATTGCCACTAATGTATTTGAAAAAAATCTTGTCACCCACATTTCTGGACATGGGTAATATAAAGAGAACAATTTTTCATTCAAAACAGAATTTTGGAAAGCTGTGATTCAGCACAGATTCTGTGAGATGAAGGCTGTCTGACTGATATGCATGTTGGAAAAGTTGGAGATTTTTATTCTGTTTTTAACCCCCTCTTTGTTTCACTATTACCTTTGACAGCTGTGATAACTTTATGATGGTTTGTTTAGGGATTTTTTTTAATCTGTGCTTATTATGTCATGGGAAATAGCCTTAAGATTTTTGTGACAAAACCTATATTTGAAGTTAAGCTTATTGAAATTGCTGTAGTTTTATAGTGTTATATTTTGTTAGCATTGTCTGACTTCATTTAGAAAAAAAATCTGAGTCTTTCAAAGTAAAAGGACACAGATGCTGCATATTGTAATATTCTGGTAAGTCTGTAATTGCCTTACAAATAAACAACTGAGTGCAGTATACTTTTAGTTTTTAACAGCTCCCAACAAGCTTTTCAAGTAATGGAATTATTATCTTGATGTTCAGACTAAATTTGCTAAGTTTTTCATGTCAGTGCTCTCCTGTGGCTTTAATTCAATATGCTATTTTCTGACAGTTCTGAGCAAGTTCAATGGCTTTTGACCTTTCACGCCAATTGGATTTTTTTTTTTTTATTGCATTAACTGTTCCTGAATCATGCTGCTTTTACGAGTATTGTTACTCAATATTCCTAAGTGATACTGCTGAGAAGTAGGAATTATTTCTATCTTAATTTCCTCTTGTTTCAGTATGTAGATGTACAAATACAAAGTGATGGCTAGTACAATTCCAGTCTACTTTATGACAAGGTATTATGTTTACTAAAGAGAAGGTGTTCCATACAGATGAGATGAACCACAATATGGATTGGCAGATTTTGTTTTTTATTTTTTTTGCATTTTTTAACACTACCTGATATAAATATATATGTAAAGAGCCTGTGCTCCTTCATTGCTCACAGGGCATAGTAAATAGCACTTCTTGTATAATACACAAAGTCACACAGTTTCATACTCTCTGCACAGTCTCTTTCAAGCCCTGCTGTTGTAGAAGGCATTTAGGTATCCAGAAAATGTCTTTCTTAACCTAGGACAGAAGTCATAGAACACTATAACTGAGGAAAAAGTTCTTACTGACTTAAGTGAGCCTTAGACTGAGCCTATAAATACAGATCTTAATCATATCTCTAAACACTAGGAATATAAAATGAATGCTGTATCCAGACCTACAGAAAAATAATGTAAATAATCTTTCATGCATTTTTACCATTGGTTTTGTTGATATTTCTTTATCATCTGCTATTTCCATTTGTAGATGAACTTTGAGAACAATGTAAATTATTTGTTTAGTGTCTTGTGACTTACCATCCATTTTGTGGGTAGCATTTTTATTTTCCGGCCTCAAAATGCTATTATTTCTGGTTCCATCTATTACAACCGTAGCCATGTGATTCTAGGAGAGGTCAAACCCACATTTCAACATTTTTCCTCCTTCAGCTCTTTTATTCAAGTTTATGGTACTGATATGTTCATTGTCTTCAAATAATGTACAGTCCTGTTGACAGAACAATGCACAGTGAATATGTTGTCTAATGTATCATTGAGCTTTTAGTTCTCTGGCTACAGAATTAAATGCTAGACTTTTAAAAAGTAACATATTCCAAAGTTGGTAATTTAGTGAAGTATTTGGGTAGTTACTAGTGCTATAAAATATTGAGTGTTCTAATACAGAGGAATTTTGTTTAGCTGTTAGAAAGATAACAACACTACCCTGACTATTACAGGAAAATTCTGTTACCAAGCCCATAAAACTAAGTGCAGATTCTGATATAGTATGTTAATTTTTCACTTCTATGACTTTAATAAGAATTTTGGCAAGTAAAGGAAAAAAGAAAACTCGATTGACTTATGTATATAAGGTTAAAATTGATATTGTGACATGAAGTACATGATGTTGCAGGTACTATAACAATTGTGTTGTACCTACGTAAGTGAAGACAGTGAACAAAATAGATTCTATTCTAAACTCCTGAATGTTTACATTCATGTTTACATGTATTTGATATAGTTGATGCTGTATCCTCACTTGATTAGTGAAAAAAACCTGTGGTTGCAAGTTGCCATTGCGGCTAAAATTGTTTCAAGTCAGGGAGTTGGAACAAAACTACCAATTTCTCCTTGTCTTTTTTTAATTCTTCACTGTTTTCTAATAAATGGAGTATAGTGAGGGAATTTCAGTTTATTCTGAAAATTTTAAATGTTAAAATATTCTTAAGTGTGGTAAAACAAATAAATGGTGTTTTTTAGTGTTAAACAGTTATTTCTAGTGTCTTTGGAAATACTGTATGTTTTATTTGTAAATTACCAATATGTATCTATAGTGAAGATTAGCACTATGGTCTATGACATGATTTGAATTTTTACATGCACCCTATGCTTTTATGCTAGATATGTATTTGTCTTAGCTTCCTCTCCTTCATAAAAAATGCAAGAAATTTATATCAGAAGGTACTGGAATATAACAAAAAGGAGAACACAGAAAATGTGCTTATCATCTTAGAGTCAGAGGGATATCTTTCCTATATGCTCTGCAGTTGGGCCAGTTCTTCCACAATGTCCATTGTGAAAAATAACTTAAATGCTTGTGCTGGTTTCTAGCTTGAGAAAGTCATTGACTGAATGGGATTGAAAAGGGACAAGAGCAGCTCAGGTAGCAACATGTGAAAAACATTTTCAGCATTTTTTAAGCATTGGAGGAGCAGCAGTCTAAACAATAGTGCTCCATCTCAAAATGTCTGCTGAAATGTCAGAAATAAAAAACCAGCCTAAACAAGGAATATGCTGTTGAGCACTGGATATCAATGTGCAGAAGAGATAAAGCATGTATGACAATGATCTCTCTAAACAACTATTTACAATAAGACCTCTCTATTTTTGAGCTACTGTGAGACTGCATTGTTGAGCAGTGTGCTTAATCTGCTATACTTTAAATCCAAATCTCTCCCACTACAACCTTTTGAGAGTGAATATGAGTAATGAGCAGTAAATGAGAGTTACTTAATGCAGAGAGATATGAAAAAGATAATTTGTACTAACTTTGGAGAACGAAGAGGAATAGTCAGGAGGTTTCAAGAGACACATCCACAGAACCAGCTTCCAATTTGGGAGTGCAGGCAGCATTGGTATTCTTACAGAAAAGCTTGCCACTGTAACCCCTGCTAATGAGCTTAGCAGTCTGTCTCCAGAGTAATATTGGACAGTTCAGCCTGACAGATGTGTGGTAGAAAACAATATACAAGACTGAGTCATATATGAAAAAATGAGACATTTAAGGCATTGATCTCTAATTATTGCAGTCTCTAAACAGTGAATCTCTGAAACTAACATTTCAGATAACTTGATACTTTGCTTGTCCTGTCATTTTTAACATTCTGATTCACATTTCAGTTTATATCTTGCAGACCATGTGTTATTGGTGAGCTATGAAATGGGAATCACTGAGTGAGGACAGTTTAAAGAGATGACATCAAGGGCTACAGGTAGACTCCAGGCAGAACAGCAGAAGTAGTAGGGCAGATAAGAAATCTGGCATGTAGCTTGATCAATCCTTGAAAATAGTTATGCTCAGAATGTTAATGTGTAAAACCTGGTAGTGATTTGGAAAGAATATGTTGCATACTGTTTTCTAGTCTTATTAACTTAGTCCAGTTTGACAGCAAAGGTGACTGACATGAATATTAGTATATCCTCATCTGAGGACATGAATGAATTCTCACAAGATGTGATTGAAAGTGGTCATCCTGCTGAACAAAAAGAAATGACCCTGTAATGACAAAGAACTTTAGGCTACTCCACATTTTTTTCCAGTGTTGTAACAGGTATATGAACTACTGCTATTAGTTTAAGATTCATAAAGTTGAACACCAAGTAAAATTTCAAAGAAAATAATTCTGAGGCTATATGAGAAGCTGTCCCAGGGGCTGTTTTCCTGATTTCTTGAGAGGGAAGAGAGAACTGATTACTTGCAGTATGTGGATTCTAAAGGTTTTCTCAGCATTATACTCATAAAATTATACTGAAATAGACTTAAGAGATGCAGTTATATGCTTTTGGATGCATTTCAGGTTCCTGCCAAATATTGACCTAAAGACAAAACTATTACTTGCATAATCTTTTATAAATACTTATAAGCCTTGGTCTTGCTAGCACTACTTCCACCTATGGGTTAGCATAAGTCAGTCAGTCAAAAGAATAGCTTGATGGGATTGAGCATAAACTGACCTGGGTCCTGTGTTTTGACTTTACTAAAAGAATTTTCTAATGAATTCTGTGGTGGATCCACTGAGAGTGTCCTGCTTGCAGAAAACAAAGCAGAAAAAAAGCCATGCATTAAGATGCATTTATATTCATATTGTAAGCACATGCAGAAACTTTGAATAGTACAATGTGCTTTATGAGTGGTGTCTAAGTGTCTGAAGGAGTAATGAAATGATCTGTTATTCTAGTTTTAAAAAAGACTAAAATTCTGTTCGTGCGCCTGACACAGTGTAGGCGTAAATAAAGTAGGTTTTCAACATTGTTCTCTCAAATTAAGGAGGTGGCAAAGATAAATTAATCTCTGTGTTCTGTCAGGAAGCTCATGCTTACTCTTTTCATGCCTGCTGTGTGTGAGGACTATGGGCTGACAAGGGCGTATGTCTTTGCAGCTATAAAAATGATGTCATTCAACTATTTTCTGTGAGAAAGTAGAGAAAATATCTTACAGAATTAGGCAGTCAGACTAATGATTTTAAAAATCAACACAATTCAAGTTCTGGGTTTCACATATGCCATTCATTCTCCAAAGAGTCTAGTGGAACTTCCATGGGCTGGCTCCAGTTTTATGCCAATATTAATCTCAGGGGAAGCCAAACCATGATATCAAAACCTATAGCAAATGAAAAATAATAGCATTTTCAGGCCAGCATTGTAGCTGAAGCTGTTCTGGCTCATGTACATGTGCTCCCCTGAACATCCACTTCTCATTTGTCTGGACTAAGACATTTCCAGTCAAGAACAGGACCTCTTCTACTTATTTGCATGGGGCCCAGGAATGAGCATGGTCAGTCTCTCAGGGAGCAATTACAGATGCCAGATTATTGCAGTAGGTGGATTGCAAACCACTGAAGTAAAAAGCCTATTTTGTAAGGTGGACCAATGCGGTCTTCTGAATGAGCCGCCCCAACAGACACTTCAGAGCTATGGCAAAAGTAACTTTTATGGCTTTGACATCTCTATGGAAACTGTAAGAACACTAAACAGAATATTATAAATGTAGGACGCTGTAGGTCACTTAATAAAGCCAAGACTGACTGCTCTTAGCAGAATAGAGAATAAGGAAGAAAATTAGTAGAGCAAAACAGTGCTTGTGCATTATCATTGATTTGGAATGGTAGGACTCTAGTGTTGGATTGAATTTGTGCAAAAAGTTTAAAAGATATGAAAGAGACCCTGTATACTGATAAGGCCAAGAACAACCTAGTCAAGAAATGGTTAATTTTTTTGGTTATTAAGATGAATCAATGCAAATGTTTGGCCCATGAAATGAGGAATGAATCATTTATCATCAATAGGAAAAACATTAGTGGGAAATTCACAGCATTGACTCTATCTTTTTAAGTTTTCATTGAGTGCACAGTACAATGGTGCCTAAATCTTCCAGAAGGTGTCCAACAAAATAAAAGTCTGACTTGATAACTAAGGCTTCCAAAGCTACATTTTTCATGCAGTTTCTAGTATAGACAAAAAAATTATATCCTATATCCTCTTAGGCAGATATTTTTTGTTAACTGTCCCAGAATGCTAGTTGATAATATTTATATTAGCTCTCCATTTTTGCTAAATTTAGTGTTAACTATTGCAATTATAGTTCTGTCAAAAAAATAATTCAGATGTATTTTTCAACAGTTGATGAGTCAGAATCTAGTTTAGGATGCTTTGGGATCTTCCTAGTAAAATTTAGTATGCACATTAAATAGGTACTAATAAAAATTATGAAGAAATTCTCACTTAACATAAACCTGGTAGTACTAGTGATATATATCTCTGTATGCATGATCTCTTAGAAACTTTGAATCCTCAGACGTTACCTTTGGGAACATGGCTGTTCTAGTGGACAATGGAAATTTGAGGTATTTAGACTACAGCTTCTGTAGGATAACAAGTCAGTCCAGGTAAAGACAGTGCCAGTGATCTTATAGAGCAAAAGAGGAATCTTTAGTTAATTTCTCTTAAGAGGAACAAACAAATATTGGGTTTGGGTTTGCTTAATAATTCATGTGAAAGATAAAAGATCGGAACATGGATATCTCTTTTAGAAGGGAAACAAAGGAGCTCTAACTGTATGTTATTAAAAATGAGGTTCTCTGTGAAGTTGCAGGTATTTTTAATGATATTTACTTAAAAAGCATCAAGATGAGGATCTTTTTGGATTCTTACATAACTGAAGTCAGCAACATGAGAAAAGAAAATTTATTACAAAAAAGTGTTAATTTTAGTCTATGAAAAAAGCACGTTCACTTGATTAACATACAGTTTTTAATTGCATATATTATGAGGATGCCATATACAAATCAATTTGTGTTGTCTGCAATCTTGTCAGTCTGCTTGTCAAATATGCTGCATATTATTAATAATTACATTAATAAAGTAATAGACTACAAACTAGTCGATAATAAAGTACTAACCAAAGTGTCATGTCAGACACCCCTTTGTGTGGAAGATTCTGAAGGGAGATTGTCATAAGTGTTACACCAATAGTATATAACTGGAAATCTTTAGTGGTACCTGCTTGTAGTGTTTTAAATGTTGTCAGATTTGCCAGTGTAATGGCTACCAATTTCACAGTAAATCAATCTTTTTCCAGTGCAATAATCAGTGCCTGTCAGCAGCTGAATTCCTGTTTTGCATTCTCTAACTTTTCCTGTCTCTGTTTTTCAGCTCATCTCCATTGCTACCTTTATGCTATCCCTCATCTTGGAAAGAATTTCCATTTTCTTTTCTTTTCTTTCTTTCTTTCTTTTCTTTTCTTTCTTTTCTTTTCTTTACTTTCTTTCTTTTCTTTCTTTCTTTCTTTCTTTCTTTCTTTCTTTCTTTCTTTCTTTCTTTCTTTCTTTCTTTCTTTCTTTCTTTCTTTCTTTCTTTCTTTCTTTCTTTCTCTTTCTTTCTTTCTTTCTTTCTTTCTTTCTTTCTTTCTTTCTTTCTTTCTTTCTTTCTTTCTTTCTTTCTTTCTTTCTTTCTTTCTTTCTTTCTTTCTTTCTTTCTTTCTTTCTTTCTTTCTTTCTTTCTTTCTTTCTTTCTTTCTTTCTTTTCCTTCCTTCCTTCCTTCCTTCCTTCCGTCTTTCCTTTTTTTTTTTGAAGTTCTTTTGTTCTTGTCTTTAGAAGCCTGCTTGTCTGTATTCTGTCATTTATAGCAGATCAGTCACAACAAATGATTGGCACCAGGGCCAAGTATGGCAGGGACAGAGATTTTTAAGCTAACATCATGACTCTTAGCTGCAATGCTGTTTAAAATAAATGCAGTAACAAACAGCAGATGGGTTTGCTGTCAGGGAGCCAGATCCAGATGATAAGTTTTTTGAGTATTTTTGCTGCAGCAAGTTCATTGGAGGACATGACAGTTTTCTAAGGCATGCTTGTAACTTATACTCCTGTGGACCTATTGGGGTAATTGCACCTTAGGCTTGATGAATTACTGAGTGGAAGTAAAAGAAAGGGAGAATAACTCAAAGTCAGGGGAAGCTGCAGTTCGTGCAGCTCCGTATTAGTTAATTTTTTTTTCCAGGATGTGTAAGAGACTTCAGCATCTGAGGCACAGGAAAACCAGTGCCATATCTATCTTGCTGCTGTGCTGAATTGAAAATTTTCAAGCAATTTTATGCTCTTGTAGGATGCTCCTTCTACAGTGGCCAGTGTTCTTTATAGCTTACAATCTCAGGGCTAACAACACTCCACAAGCAATAAATAGTAGGCATTGTCCTACTTGGTGCTTCAACAACCTGATAGTGTCATCAGTTTTACCAACTTCTAATGGAAGTGAATACTACCACAGAATCATGCACGACTTAATCCAGACTAAACACAGCTTCTAATAAAGATGTTGTCTGGATAAAATTTGAATATTTAGGCAACAGGTGCTACCATTTGTTTTAAGCAAGCTACCTAGAGAATTTTGCTCCAAACTGGTTTGACATTTCTTTGGTCATAGGATGCATCCTAGGAGTAAATCCAAGGCTTTGTTGGCCATTTCTCATTTGATCATTGTTACTTTTTTTTTTTTTTTTAATTAATTGAGCAAAGATGCTTGAGTGTACCATTTCTCTAAGCCAGCCTTGATATGAAAGTTAAATAAAAAGTCTGTTAATGCTCCCCGGCTTCTAACTTCAATTGTTAACAAGTTTCCACTTTTTTTGTATCAGCAGGATGCTGCCAGTGCTTCTGGCTCCTTGGGGTCTGGTGCCCCTCCTGCTGCCCCCAGTGCAGGAGATAGGGGATTAAAGGGGGACATCCAGAGCCACTGTGGCAAGACAAGACCATGGTGAACAGGCTAGCACAGGCCAGGCACAGCCCTCCTGGTGACACAGTGGGGACTTTAGGTGCTTAAAGTGAAAAAAAAAAAAATCCATCCCTTGGTTTATGCACACGTATCAGAAATATATTTTGTATTTGCTGATTTGCATCTAACATGATCATGAGTTTGTGATTGTATAATACAGAATTTTTGAGAGGTGTTTATTTTTACATCCTGTTTATATATAATTTAATTGTACTTTCATGTTGGTAGTCATATGAATTTATAAAGTGTTTCCAATAGAAGAAATTTTGTTATTCCTGTATGTAGTTTCCTTTTTTAAAAGGAGTGAATATTTTCACAACTCTTGACTAAGAAAACAGCATTTTTTACACTAATAAAATAGTACTTAGTGTTTGGGGATCTTTACCTGACCTAATCTATAGCCACAGTGCATATGCACTGCATCTCTTAGGAGGCACTCAGTTCACTCCCTGAAGCAGATCTGTTGCAGTGCTTCTCAGGAATTGGAGCTGTCAGGCCTGATTTCATTTGTTTTGTCACTTAGAGGTACCAGGATGTTGCTCAGCCCCAGAAAAGTCTGTACATCATGGGAAAGTGAACTAAAGTGAGAGGAGAATCACAGGGAGTTGCTGTTTCCTTAGGAGAACATGGGGTATATTCTAAAGTAAAACATTTGGATTTAAGGTTAGTTAATATAGGTGGCTGATAGAGAAATTTTGTTTCAACTTTCATATTTGTCTTTATTTCATTTAAGATATAAATGTCACCATATTTTTATTGAAAAATATTTGCTTTTTTGGTTTTAAGTAGTCCTAACAAAACTATTTCTTTTAAACAGCTAAATTTCCCATATACCAATATGACTATAAAAAATAGTGATATAAAAAAATTAGTGTGAAAAAAATATTGTGAAAAGGCAGAAATAGTGCAAAAAAATAAACCTGACACAAAGGCTAATTTTTCGGTGCTGTTTTAACAGAAAAAACCTAAGCATGGAAACCTGCACTTATTTGAAAAAAAAAAAAAAAAAAGACAACAATGCATATCAGTTTTTCACAGTCACAGGCAGTTTGAAGAAAGAGAGCCAGTGTAGATGAGAGTAAACAAACTTATCTCTACCTATGCAGTAGCCTGCAGGAGTTTTTTACTTTAACATTTTGCTGAGATACTACTGCAGCAGAATAGACACTATATCAAAAATATCACAGAGATCAAAACTATTTGCAATGGTTATATGGAAACATAAGCTGTATGGATTTCTTCACCTCATAATTTCCTGGAAAATATTATATACTGGAAAAATTCTGTAAACCAGTATTAATCCTGTCCTTTAATCCTGGAAAGGCTTACGGCTTTTCAGTCTCTGATCTGTTCTCTTGGTGTTTCCCTTTAAGAATAACATCATCATTTGAAGTAGACTGACATCCATCACAACAACTCCTGTTGTCAATGTCATACTAGTTTTAATTTCAAATGGCTGAAATCCTAGTCCCCTAATAGAATAATTATCACATGAATGAGCAGATGCTGATGTGGGGAGCATCTGACACTTTATAAATGAATGCCATTCAAGCAAAACATCAGCAAGATTGGATATGTTTAGGTAGTTAAACATCTGCAGAGGTGACTTGTTTGCAAATCATTAAAAATAAAAGCTTATTAGTTGTTAGAGAACCTTGGCATACACATGACAAGTGTGGGTCATGGGATCCCTCCTTGGGATTGTGTGTTAGCATCAGAGATGTATTCCCAAAAACTTTTGGCAAGGTGAACTCCCTGAAGTTTAGGCTAACACAGTGGATCTAGGCACAACTCCAGGATCAAAACACATGTTGCAGAAACTTCAGCCTAGACACCTCTAATTGCCCGGAGGTACTTTGAATAGGTTCAGGTCTCCATGTTTATACCACCTTGTTCTCGTTAAAATGAAGGGAAACTGGAAGTACCACTGCAATAAGCCCTCCTGACAAATAGGAAATATTTGTTATAAAGCAAACTCTGTTATGCAAGTAAACATTTGAAAAGTTTGTATGTAGGTTATGCTTCCTAATTATATTATTCTGTCTCTCTCTCGCCAGACCAACACAATTAGTTCAAAGCTGTTATAGACATCTGGAGACCCCTCACACCTCTTCCTGAGTGAGCTGCGACAGACCCCACATAATAGATTCTTGTTCAGGGTAGAGAAAATAATGGCTATGGGCATAAACCAGATCTGAGGCTTTCAGACTAGGGCTCTGGCAATGAGGTTAAACAGAAGGCAGTCAGATTTCTGTTTTTAATAACTACTAAGTAAACGTTGAAGACAAACCAAACTTGAACTGAAATAATTAACCTGGGAAATTCTCAGTGGGAAGATGGTACACTGACTAATGTGTGAGCAAGCCTTGTAAATGAAAGGCTTTAAAACTGCCTAAGGATGACTATAAAGAGTGAGGAATTGTTTTTTTTCCAAAAGAAACCAATTTGCTGAGGATTGCTTCATGGATTTGAAGGGGTGCTTCTTTTAGGTTACACATCACAAATTAGAGTTGCCATTTGAGAAATAGAAGGTGTATTGATAGTAAACAGGTGGCTTCTGTTTCAAGGAGATTTGTTTAGTACCATTTTATGATTGAGCTGATGCTGTGACACATTAAGTGGAGCTTTTCACTCTCCCATCTGGTCTACACAACTGCTGGGGGCGGAACTCATTTAGGAAGTTGTACATTTCTTGCAGCTGTTCCTGGATGTTTCATAGATAACTAACAGAAAGCACTGATTCATTTGGCTTTATTAAACGTATCTTAGGGGAATCATGTCATTGCTCATGGAGAAAACTGTACACATTGCATAGCATTTAAGGGACTTGTTATCAAATTGCAGTGCTTTACAGCCTTACTTAGTGTTAATGGGAAAATAGTGAAGTACAGATCAGGACTTCTTTTGGCCTGATTATAATTTATATGACTGCTCTTGATAAAGAGTCCTTCATGCTAAGTAAAATGCTTTTTGTCTGTGGAACCCAAAGGCGTCTTGTTTTCATCCCCCTGTGGATGCACTTTATCCTTGGGTCTTATCTGGAAGTAGCAGTTGTTGCAGAATGTTGTGTTCACTTCATACACCATTTAAATTGGTTTTGTTATTGATGAATTGCCTTTTTAATCCACAGATGAAAGAGAACATTATCAACAAGGCATTCCCATATTGGCTTTTCAGTGCTTTGCCCAATGGGCAATTTAATGCGACATCAAATGCGATAATAGCTGAGTGACAAAAAGAACCCTTCCCATGCTTGTTGGCTTCTAATAGGTTGATTTCACTCTTCTGTTAATCTTTTGCTCTGTAATGTTTTTCTCTGTACCAAACATTTCACTGCACTAAGCTCTGTTGTTTGTCTACTTTAGGTTCATGTTGTGTTCAGTTAACACCCCCTTTGGAAGCCACTTGGTACACATAAGATTCCTGAGACTGTGGTAGGAAATCTTGGCTCCCCTTGACAAAACTTTCTTATCTGTCATGAGATGACAGGCTAATAAAACTACTCATGTACTAAGTTATAATGATATCTGATATGTTGATAATAAAAGACTACCACATATTGAATTCAAAGTAGGCAGTCCACTGCAAAGAAAAAAAAAGACACTATTAGGTATAAAGGAGGTCCTAAAATGTATTGCTGTCTAGCCCAGAGCAAAAATTAAATACAGTGAGCTTTCTGACCTGAAGGAAACACACTTATTTTGTGTTCTGTTACTGTCCAAGTAGCCTGTTACATCCACAGTGAATAAAGGAAGGCTGTAAAAACTGCTGAGAGCTTCGTGGAGTTTATGCAGATATTTTTTTTTTATTAGATGAAGGAAGAATGTCACTGATAAGTTTCTATTATGTTAAAAGACATTTTATTTTTTACTGAACTAGAGTCTGATTTATTTTGGATACTCGATATTTTTAGGGACTAAAATCAATGTCCTCTCAGAACTGTCACTAGCCAGAGATATCTATGAGTTTGAATAAGCTTCCATTCAGCGGTGTCAGTACTTGACTGACAAATGACTGTCAAAGGGATAGGGAAAATTCTTCAGTACCTCCCAAGCTGCTCAGGAGAGGCATCAAAGTGTCTGGAAATCTTGTTTGGTGAAAACTGGCTGAGTGCCAGCGGGTAATGTTCGGTGACTTCTTCATCAGTTGCTATCCTTCATACTTCCAAGGATTATTTAAAAGTTTTGAAAGGTTCCTACAGACTACCTTCTGACTTACTGGGTCTAGTGCCACTCAACTGCATAACTGACAATCACAAACTGATCAATTCCCCTATGAAAAGTACATAGTTGGACAAAAGAAAATCAGTTACTACCAGAAAACTGCTTCAGAACATCTCGGTTCCACCTTCCCTGATGGTTCATTTTAAGCCCACAATTATTAAGTAATAGTTTACATCTGTTTGTGTCCATGGATGAATTAGTTCTTCCTCCTGCCTAGTGCTCGCCTATTTAGAGTTAAGAAGTCTACCTCCCCTCAGACTTCTGTGGTGAAATGTGTGAGCTGGTCCTCAGCCTCATGATCAGCTGAAATGGGAATGTCACAGAGGCTCAGGTTTGTTTTACAGTTCAGATCTGTAATCAATGTTGTATGACTTCATAATAGTGCTTCAAACCAAAGCTGAAAGTATGAACTGAGGATATAGATGTTTCTGTAGGATATATCTATATGGTTGATGTCTTCCATAACCATACAGTTCCCAGTAGTATTTCTTTAATAGTGTTACAACAATATCTACTGCTGAATGACTATAGGATTCCTCTAGCTCTGCTGTGATGGACTGTCTCTTATTATTCCTCTTAAATTTATTTTAAAACAAATCAATTCAGCTTGGTGCATCTTAGCTCTATTTCCAGTTAAAACACTCTATTGAGTGTTTCCTGTACCTATCCTTCTTAAATAATATGCCTGCATTCTAGTCCTCTTGTGTTTTTGCTGTCCCTCTGTAGTTAGCTTTCTGTTGGGCAACAGAAACATTTCCCTTTTGGTGGTATATTTGCATCATACAGAAAAACTTCACATTCCTTTCAAAACTATGACATAATCCTGAGCTAAATTAGTTACAATACTTATTTCAACTCACTTGCCTGGTATTAGTGTATTTTTTATGTCTTGTTTTTTACCTCTAACATTTCTTTTTTTTTACATGTTGAATGTCTGTTTACCCTGGGTTCATCTTCTACTATATTTAAATCTGGATTTAAGATTATCTGAGTTGCTTCCAACTTTTCTTATTTTCTTACTGTAAGAAACCCTTATCTCATTATATTTGTACCTTTCAGCACGTCTCAACATGCAAGAACATTTTTAATATCTTCCTCTGAGTCTCATTAATTAGTGTTCTCTTCTAAAAGTATTTATACAGAAGATGAGATTTTCTTGTCTTATTGTTGTCTGGTGGGACTATTAATAACAGAAGCCCACTTTGCTAGATATGAAGATTATTTTTACACATTCACTTTGCAAAGAGACTACATAAAAGTAGTTACTAATTTCCCTGAAGCAGTCTTAAGGGACCTAAAAACCTTGTCTTCTTACACAGTTAATCTAATGAAAATAATAAGCCTTACATAAAAATTGGAGTACATCATACACCTCAATTTCTGTACGAGCAATCAGTTTGAAGAGGTTATCATCAGTGTCAGAAATAGCAGCTGTTTTTTTCCTAATTCTTAGTTCAAAAAATGGTGTAATTTGATAGGTCCCAAAGTTTTGTGATGAATGGACCCAGTGAAATGATGAAAATGTAGATATTTAGTCTTCCCTTGGCACTGAGTGAATTCTGGAATCCATGTGTCAAATTGCAAGATTTTACTTGGGCCATTTTTGACTTTACTTTAAATCATGTATGGCATTTTGATGGGTCATAAAGAGTAATAGTTTTCCTTGTCAAAGCATCTTTCAAGCAAATCTGAAAAAGACAGAGGGCTCTGAAATTGAAAAATGCAGAGCTGATTTACAGATGCTTGAAAAAACACTTATCACAGGCCAAAGGAAATCTGCAGTGCAGAGAAATATATGCTCTCTATAATATATTAATCACTGATAATTCCTGCTTTATCATTTCAGGATGTTTCTTTGCAAAACTGTGACTCAATCAATAATCAGTTTCTGTTTCAGTCCTTGGCTAAGTATGGTTTTTATGTGTGTCCTGAACAAATGTGTTAAGAATAATTATGATTGGTTTCTTCTCTAATTCCCATAATGTTGCCTGTGCAAGAGACTAGAGTTTAGCAAGCAGCTGTCTATAATATCTGAAACCGAACCTGAGCCTGTCCCCTTACAACTCTTCTTTCATTAGACAGTCTGTGGATAATTTACAAAATTATTGCTTTCTCTATTTGCATTTCACTTGTGGTTGTCTGTTTTGATTTTATTGATTTCTGTGAGATTTGGTCTTCATTCTGCTGTTTAATTATTGTCCTAGTAAATGTTCTCTTTCTCTTTTTGCACTAATTTTCTGGTCTTGTTTCTGATTATTTTGATGGGCAATAAATGAAAAGTCAGATTTTAATTCAATTACTGAGTTTGTGTACAAAAGAGATAATCACATTATGTCTATAAGTACATATTTATTTCTATTCCCATTTGATTGATCTGCAATTCTATGTCACTTATGGTTTGCTTAGCCAGTTTTGGGTTTGTTCTTGTTTTCAGAATTTTACAATATGCTAGCATATACAATATGATGAAAAATTTACTATGTGCAAACAAAAATGGAAAAAAAGAAACACGTCCTTTCATGTGCTCTCCAGTAAAATGCGTCCTACTTAAATATTATCTGAAATGCTATGTAGAAAGCTTTTTTTCCCAATGGAAAACAATGCCATTATATATGATGTCATTTCCTCCCAAAATATAACACAAAAAAGCATTTAATTTCCTTGAGGCAAGCAACCTCTCTTTGCAGTGCTAGCCTTATAGCTGCAGCATATTTCAAAAACTACGATTTTTTCCATGAAAATATTTTTGATTTGCATTCATTTCTTGAAAAATAATTAGATTCACTAATAGAAGCTTGGCATCCCAAATAATACTTGACTTAAAAGTGTTGAATGCAAACAAAAAGGTTAAATCTTCTTTGGCTTTCTTCTAAGAGTAAAAGACTGCCAAAGAGATGTTTTAAAATATTTTTCTGCAAACATAACAATATGAAATTTTTAATTAATAAGACAATTGCTACCTTAGCACTTTATCCACATGTCAAGATTTCAGAAATGATTCCACAAGATTTTCCAAGAAAATTGATAGAATTTATTTTATATCCAACAAACCTTAACTGTGCAAATTTGGTTCAGTATTGGTGTGGAAAAAAAATCACAACTTTTTTTTTTTTTTTTAAGCAGACTAATTGAAATTACATGAAATTATTATAGCCAGACTTTCATTTGGATACACATTTTTCTTGATTATTCAATTTCATTCTTCGTTACCTCTCTGATGCATGAAAATACTGCTAAAAAGAAGACTAGGGGTCCAAAAGATACATAAATCAGATGAGGAAGTGATGTTAGTTGGGTGTTTCATTTACTCCCATATTTTGATTGCTGCCTTGGACTATTCCCATCTTTGTCAATACCTCTCTGGTGCTGTTGCATGTCTACTTTTACAGTACTTCTTGCAAGGTGAATATAACTGACAATAAAAATAGAATTGTGTAACATCTTATCCCAGCTTTATAAATTACCTAAAGTTATAAAAGTATAATTTTAGCACAGTTGTCATGTCTCACATGGCTCATGCCCCAAGGTGTAAAGACCTCTGAGTCAAAATTGGTAGGATCACCTGAGCTTCCAAGTTCTGTATAGAAAGACACCCTGGATGCCTGAGTGTGGCTTGTCTAATATTTCACCAAGATATGTACATCCAAAACCTGTTGAACTGTTGTAAATTTGTCACAAAACCTTATATACTTAGTATTTCAACACTGCTGAAAGCCTTGCTCAGGCTGATCAGACACAATCTCAGACCATGTGTACCTTCAGTGAGGGAAGTGAACTGTAATGTGCTGTTTATATATTTATGTTGGTAAGCAAAGTCTGTGCTGTTGATCAAGTGCATCCTGATTTACCAGCCCTGATATACCTCACAATATGCCCTTCATTTTGGTCTGTGACCTCTGCTATTTTGCTGTCTTGTTCATGAGGTAAGATGCTTTCCATTTAAAGGAGCCTGGGATTTGTTCCTATAGCCAGGCAGCAAATGTGAATTAGGAATTTCAATGTCCTTTTATCACTACTGATTTCAGTAGAACTGTTTCTGATTTACACTGGTGAAAGCACCATCAGCATCAAGTTGCAGATCTTTACAGTACTTTCCGAAAGATAATTTTTCAGTTACTAAATGTGGTCAGACTTCCACATTTAAAACATAACATAAAGTATGTTATCCAGGTGAAAAAAAATCTCAAACTGTATTATTTAAAAGTCCTGTGTTACCAGTCATTCTTACTTGACTAACAATTAACCAAATTCCTAGTTCTTTCATTCTTAGTAATACAAGAAGGAAATATTTTGTAGTGAAGAGTTCAGAAAAATGTAGACTAATTGCACACCAACTTTCCCTTAGACTCGGTATCTAGCTGTCACCACTGGTTTGAGTGTCAAGGTAGAAAGCACAATTTCGTTTCTGTGATGAAGCCTGTAATATCAGGGGAAAAATCAAATCAGGCTGCTTGCTGTGTAATCCTAAAAGGAAAAGCTTTCTTAGGTTTTAACACAGTTTCAGTTAAAGCAATGTTTCTTATCAGTGGCTCAGCTATTGGCAAAATGCTCAATCTTGCATTAAAGACGTTTCAGAAACAGAATCAAGGTAGCTCAGCTGTTTCCCCTCTAGCTGTGTGGAAGAATACTGTGAGCTAGATTCTGATTGTTCTTGCACCAGTGTAGCTCTGGGCAGCTTAGTTATTCAGGAGAGTTATCTTGACTTGACTGCAATCACATTCTGGTGTCCTGTGGTAAATCCCTGACTGCTTTATTTCAGGAGATCCCTTCTTCAAGTGGATTGTATGAGTGTATGTTGATGATTTTCTCTTGGTTCTAATTTAATTCCTAGACTTTTTTTCTAGAAATCCAAATACACCTCTTTGCAGACAACACTAAGTTGGGTGGGAGTGTTCACCTGCTGGAGGGTAGGAAGACTCTGCAGAGGGTCCTAGACAGGCTGGATTCATGGAGCAAGATCGACAGTATGAGGTTCAGTAAGGTGAAGTGTCAAGTCCTGAACTTTGGTCACAAGAACTCCCTGCAGAGGTATGGGTGGCTAAGAAAACCAGGGGCCTTCTGGCTTGTATCAAAAATAGCGTGACAGCAGGACTAGGGAAGTGATAATTGTCCTGTACTCGACACTAGTGTGGCCACATCTCACATACTGTGTCCAGTTGATTCTGGAAGTTACACAGCCTTTTTGGCTCTCAAATCCAAGAGATATGAACATTAGATTGTCTGCATGGTATCTTGTACTGTTGTGGTGGGTTGACTCTCTCTGGGTGCCAGGTAGCCACTAAAACTGCTCTATCACTCCTTAACTGGACAGAGAGAAAATCTAACAAAAGGCTCATAAAAGCAGGCAGAGATCACTTAAAGATTACTGTCATGAGCAAAACAGACATGACATGTGAAAATTAACGGAATTTATTACCAATCAAAATCAGAGCAGGACAATGAGAAGCAAAAGAAATCCTGAAAGCATCTTCCCCTCACCCCTCCCCTATTTCTGGGATTTACCTCCTCCCCCTCAGTGGTGAAGGGAGACAGGCAATGAGGGTTATGGTCAGTTCATCATTGGTTATTTCTGCCACTGCTTCCTCCTCAGGGAAAGGAGTCCTTGCCCTGCTCCAGCATGAGATCCCTCTCATGGGAGATAGTCCTTCATTAGCTTCTCCAGTGTGGGTCTCTTTCCACTGGATGAAGTCCTTCAAGAACAGACTGCTCCAGTGTGGGTCCCCCACACTGCCACAAGTCCTCCCAGGAAATCTGCTTCAGCATGGGATCCTCTCTCCATGGGTCTGAAGGTCACTACCAAGAGCCTGCTCCAGCATGGGCTTCCCAGGGGGTCATAGCCCTCTTTTTGGCATTCACCTGCTCCAGCATGGAGCTCCTTTGTGGGCTGCAGATGGATCTCTGCACTGACATGGACCTCCATGGACTACAAAGGAACCACCTGCCTCACCATGGCCTTCACTGGATGTTGAGGGAACCTCAGCTCCAGTCCATGGAGCAACTCCTCCCTCTCCTTCTGCACTGACCTTGGTGTCTGCAGAGATTTTTCATTCACATATTCTCACTTTTCTGGATGCAATTACTTCAGCACAATAACTTTTTTTTTTTTTCTTTCTCTTCTTAAATATGTTATCCCAGAGGCATTACTACAATCTGTGATTGACTTGGCCTTGGCTAGTGTCAGGTCCATTTTGGAACAGGCTGGCAATTGCTCTGTCAGACATAGGGGAAACTTCTGGCAGCTTATTGAAGCCTCCCCTGTAACTCTACTCCACTTCCAAAACCTGGCCATGCAAACCCAATACACTTGTCTTTTCATGTGAGGAGTTGTTTTGGAGGTGTGATCTTTGGTACCTAAATCCTGGCATGTTTAATTTTCACAATAGATTTATAATTGTGGAGCTGGTGAAGTTACGATATGTGAGTAAATGTTGATGTGAAATCTTGTCCTTTTGCAATTCTCCAACAGTTTAGATCACTAAACCCTGGAGTTTTCTTTTTATAATTTAAAATTTTCATTTTTTAAAGGCTTCTAGATTACAGAATCAGAAAAAACCTGTTGTCACTGTGCTTCGATATATCACTAGAGTACTAATGGTTATTGAAATCACTTGAGCAATTAAAGTTCACAGAGGGCATTGTCAGCCATTACAGATTAGTGAAAGAACAATAGGGTGCATAGATCTTTGGCCTATGGCATCTGCTAATGTCTCTTTTAGAGACCTTTATAGCTGTTATATTTCAAAGGAACATTTTATGACACTTTTCTGTAAGATCTAATGTATGATTTAAGCAGTGCTAATTGTCGTATTCTTGGTTTCTTTTCAGTCACAACCAAGACTGTTTCTTCCCAGTTGCTATACCCCTTATGACTTTTATCTTCTTGATTATGCACCTTAATGTCTTCTGCCATGTTCTCCAAATGTCATCAATCACATCAAGCAATAAGATTACCTTCATGCCAATGAATTAATATCGAATAACTTGCAGTTTGGCCACAGATGATTCAAACCACAAAGTGAAGTTTTTACAGTTCTGACTGTTGGCTGTTCCTTCTGGCACCTGTCTTTTGCATGAGCAACTGGGTTAGGCAGCATTGGGAAATATTTACTCTGTTAACAAACACTTTGACCCTTGTTTGAGGGTATAGATACTCACTGTATATATATGAGGATATGTTCTGAGTCTCACCTCTTGAAGGGAAAAAACTTGCTCAGCCTTTCCACACAGTTTGACCAGATGTTGTATTTATCATGCACATTTCAGTACAGAAAGTAGCAAACCAGGTGCTTCATATTCATGATCTGGCAACCTTTGGTGGAGTCCAACTATTCAATAATCAGAGTCCAAAGCTATTAGCCTGCAATATGCTTTGGATTCCATCTTTACCTTCTAATTGATTATCCTGTGTTTGTTATTCATTTTCAGTTAATTACTTTGTCCACATTTTAAGCATGTTCTCAGATTCTTCTCATTAGCAACACCATATGTTCGGTTCCTGCTATACAAGTTTAGGTTGTGTTTGACCATCTTTGCTCATACATATCTTCATTGTACAATACAGAGCTGTAATCTGTAGGCATTTGTTAGTCCTTTTATGGACTACATGACCCTCATTAGCCTTGTACCTAGCTGCTGACCAGTCATTTCAGCTGTACAGCTACAACATTTGATTTTATCCCTGAGCTTCTAATGCACTAAAGAGTGTAAGATAGTAAAAAGGAGGACTAGGTTTTACAGAGCAAAGTCCATTTTAATAAGTACCAAAAAAAAAAAAAAAAAAAAAAAAAAAAAAAAAAAAGCTAATATATAACAAAAGAATACTACAAGAAAGATACAGTGCTCAAATCAAACAGAAATTCTGAAGAAGGAAAGAGATTCTCCAGATCTCAGAAGTGCTTTGGGAATACATTTGTCAATGATTAAAGGTTTCAGATTAATAAAAGAATGTAATACATTTGTTACTTCATGAATGCAAATAACATTACATTGTACGATATCGTAATCTTCACTTCTCCTTCACACATCTACCTTGGCTTTGTGATTTTCTGTTTATTCTATAGTGCTTGACCTGCTGTTCCTTAGAGCAATAGCAGGTGAGTAGTTACTTGAACAAGGTTTGAGACTATTAATGACCATGCAACAGATGGAGAAAGCACTAAACCTTTCCACCCATGTTTGGTTACATTAATTAGATACTTTATGTACTTTAGAGGTTGCTGAAATGCATGCAGTGGACTGCAATGCAGTGGGAAAAGAAATGCAAGAGCAATGAAGATACTCTGATGTGCTGAAGGACTATGTTCAGTGTTTGCTGATGAAGATCTGTCCTGGTTTCAACTGAAATAGAATTAGTTTTATTCTTAGTAGCTGGTGCAGTGATGTGTTTTGAATTTAGGATAATGTTGAGAAGAATAATGTTGATAACTGTACTGGGTAGACCTTGTCTGGACATGAAGTGCCCACCCAGCTGCTATGTCATTACTCTCCCAGATGGACAGTGGAGAGAAAATAAGACGGAAAACAACTCCTGGATTGGGATAAAGTAATTTAGTTAAACAAAAGATTGTGTGTGCCAAAAAAATAACGAGGTTTATTCTCTATTTCCCATCAGCAGTGATGCCCGACCACTTCCCAGGAAACTTCAGCAAGCATAATGGTTTCGTAGCAGGCAGCCATTGGAAACAACAAATGCCTCTCTTTGTGCTCCTTTCCTTAGTTTTTATATCCAAGTTGATGTCATATGGAATATCTCTTTGGTTGGTTTGGGTCAGCTGGTCTACCTGTGTCCCTTCACAGAATATTGCCCTTGACTGGGAAAGGAATGCTACAGTACTGATACTGTGCTCAGCAGTAGCCAAATCACTGGTGTGTTATCAACACCCTTCTAGCTACCAATGCAAAGCACAACACCGAGGGCTGCTATGCAGAAATGAACTCCATCTCAGCCAGACCCAATACAATAACCCACTGATGTTTTAAGTGTTGCTAACCAGTGCTTGCCCTGTCAAAGACTTTTCAGTGTCCCCTGCTTTGTCAGCAAGGAAGTGCACAAGAAGCCAGCAGAGAGTATAGCTGGGGCATCTGATCCAAACTGGCAAAGGAATACTCCGTGCTCACTATACAAATTGAAGAGGGTTAACTGGGACCCAGTGATCACTGCTTGGGGTCAGGCTTGTCAGCAGTCAGTGAGTAGTGAGCAATTGTATTTTACGTCACTTGTTCCTCTCAGGTTGTATTCCAATCTCAATCTCTCTTTCTCCCCTTCCACCACAGTTTAACCCCAGCCAGCAACCAAGCCTCACACAACTGCTCTCTCAGTCCCCCATCAATGGGATGGGGGAGAGAATTAGAAGGGTGAAAGCAAGAAAACTTGTGAGTTGAGATAAAGACAGTTTAATAGGGAAAGGAAAAGTCACACACACAAACAAAGCAAACCAAGGAATGAATTCACCACTTCTTATAGGCAGGCAGGTGTTCAGCCATCTCGAGGAAAGCAGACCTCCACCATGTGTAGTGGTGACTTGGAAAGACAAGGACCATCACTCCAAATGTTGCCCCATTCTTCTTACTTTCCCCCACTTTATATGCTGAGCATAATGCCCTGATATATGGAATATGCCTTGGGTTGATTTGGGTCCGCTTTCCCAGCTGTGTTCCCTCGCAACTCCTTGTGCAATCTCAGCCTCCTTGAAGGTGGGTTGGGATTAGGAGCAGAGTGGTCCTTGCCACTGTGCAAGCACTGCTCAGCAATAACAAAATACGTTCTATAGTATCAATTCTGTTTTCAGTACAAATCCAAAATATAGCCACATGCCAGCTACTGTGAAGAACACTAACTCTACCCCAGTCCAAACCAGCACACTCCTCTCTGCAATAATTATTGTTATTATCTTAATTAATATTATTAGTACACTAATTTTTTTCAGTTGTTAAAGTGTTGTTAAAATGTTGAAACTCAACCCATGAGTTTCACTTTTTTTTCTTATTCTCCTCCCCATGTCCCAGACAGGGGTGAGTAAGACAGCAAGCAGCTGTGATGCTTAGATGTTGGCTGGGGTCAACCATGACAAGTCCTTAATTCAGAACTTTAACTCAGAGTGAGAAGGTTCACCAGGTGCCATTCTGTCATAAGTATGTGAGAATTGTACTGCAGCTTTGAGCTGCCCATAAGTTGTAAGAGTGAATTCTGACCTGATTATCTCATTTATTTCTCCTGTAAGGTCCCATTATACCCCTGAAGAATAAATTTTGTCTTTAGGAATTTGTGGTTGAAAAATGTCTCATGTTTTTGTTTGAAGACCCAATGGAATAGAAGACAATAGTCATACCCCTTTATCAGTTTTAACTATACTACATTTCATGTTCAGAATTCCTACAACAATAGGAATAGTACTGGAGCTTTAGGACTCTTTTACATGCTTTTGTGATGTGTAGGGAGTCATGACATTTTCAGATTGTTTTCATGGGACTTGAGACTGGCTGATATGAATTGGACATATCATCTGTATGAAGATTTCATGACCATTGAATAAAACTTTGTCTGGATCTTCTCCCGAGGAGTATTGAAAAGAAGAACAAATCTGTGCAATAGAGAAATCTACTTTGTTCTTTTCTAATTATGGAACTTAATCAGTCAAAGCAATGATTGTCTCAACCTAAACAAAGTTATTGTATCCCCATGTACAGTTTATGCAAATATGGTGTCTCTTAAAGTATGCTAACAGTACACTCATTTGGAGAACATCATTTTTATGCCAAGAACAAAACTGAAGGGAATTACATGATAAAATATGTGACAGAAGGCTTCTCACTGCTGAATTTGGTATGATTATGTAGTTATGTGGTTGCATAATCGTGTTTCTAGTATATGAGAAACATACATATTTCCAATCTATATAAAGGTCTTAACTGGGGAATTGATTACAGCTTAAATTACATTTCCTACTGTGTTTCAGAAGACTGCAGGTTTAAGTATATTATTCTGCTGTGGGCATGATTTAAGCTAATGCAATACCTGTTTCAATTTTCATTATGGTCTTTGCTATGAAAAAAAGATTTGTCAAGAGAGCAGATTCATGTCATGTCAGTTTGTGTCCCTACAACAAACTGTGAAAGGAACGAATGACGGGATTTTAACTATCCAATATGTTATGTGCTGTGTGCCAAATTGGTATGCCATTTTAGCTTCTGTTATGGCTTTTCACTGGATAGACATTTTGCTGTCACATACCTATCAATTATAGTTTGAATGAGGATTAATGTAGTGGTTATCAAATCAGAAGGAAGCACATTGAAAAGATTGTTCCATAGAACAAAAAATTTTAATTCAGAAAATAGCACTGTATTATCTTTTAACATAGATGAAATTACATGATAAATCCATTTCTCAAAATTAAACCTTTAAAAATTATGCTGAATGACAGTTCATAGAAGGGATGACTAGCTGATGGCAGACACCCCCAAAACTCTTATCTACTCCTATC
Organism: Formicarius rufipectus; assembly: GCA_013399695.1. Taxonomy (NCBI): domain Eukaryota; kingdom Metazoa; phylum Chordata; class Aves; order Passeriformes; family Formicariidae; genus Formicarius; species Formicarius rufipectus. The sequence continues at coordinate 195,047 of VXAU01002372.1, read as the reverse complement.
TAAATACCTGTAAATGACTGGGATAAGCAGATTGCTATGCTATTAATATTCAGAATTAACATGATACGATCAAGGGGGTAGTCAGAGTGAGAAAGAGTGGCTGAGCAGTATCCAGAGGTAACAAGTAAGATGAATTAGGCACCTGAATAGCCAAATGTATAGGCAAAGGTGGACATCAGACACTATATTTGAGGTCTGGAGCAGAAAAAGGAGGGAGACTGTAGTCTACTTAATGTCTGTGAACAACAAAGGTGTTTCAAATCTGTTTTTCTATAATACGTGTACATTTTATGTTAGTACTTAATATCTGTCCAGATAAGTATTTAATCCTAAAATGATGCCTTCTCTCCATTTAACAAATGCCTGAAGTGTCGATGGTTGCAAAATAGTTCAGCTTTAACTGAAACGATGAAACACATTGTCCTTCAGGCTATATCATGACATAGTAGATATGATACTCTGGTTTATGCATGATGTGTCTTCATGATTGGACCTTTCAATGTAAACGTCCTGGGATGTTGTATGGCAGATTTAGGCTTAAACTCACATGGACTGATTGCTCTAACTTACACTGAACTGCTTAAGGCACCTTAAACTCTAACGAGGAAATTAATTTCAAGGACCATGGTCTAATAGCTTGAGTAATCAATGAAAGTCATAATTGAAGAATCCATACTGACTTTAAAGTTTTAGACAGTAAAAAAGAGGGGAAATAACAACCTTTGCTAGGCCAGCTGCTGGTGAGGTGAATGAGGTGTTCTCAATCTTACTAACTCGAGCCAGTCACTTGTCTTCACCTTGAACATATTTTCCTCTGTAACTATGCTATTGAGCTAAATGCCTTTAGGGAAGATTGAAATAGCAAGTTATTCTGACAAAATAATTCTTATTTTAATATGGCATAAATCAAATGAAGTACTACAATGCATGCAATTTAAGGTCTTCACTGACATGAATACATTCGTAAAGGTAGTTTGGCTTTGTTTGGCCACATTCCTAATAGTAATGATGCCAAAACTTTTATGTATCGACCTGGTGTAAATTAGCAAAGAGCTAATCTTTAAATAATTTATTTGCTGAAGTGCTAGTTTAACCTCCTTTTTAGCTTCATGGCATGTAAATGTAGGGAAAAATAATGAATACAGTGCATATTTATAAATTAAAGAAACATACTCCTTGCCTTCTTGCTCTCAATGGGACTATTGTATGGGATTTTTCAGGAGATCACTTACAGAACTGAAGTAGGAACAAACAGCTATGCTGGAATTTCAATGGCCTAGTTATTTGAAAGATATATATAAACATTTGTCTGACTTCTCCTACTTACTTACTTTTCCCCAAAGGATTAAACTCCTGCAAAGTTTTTTTCTGTCCCTTTCCCATTATAATTGAAAGTGGTAGGATGTGCTGCCTGTCTTCCTGATTTTGTATTACCTGTGATCTGTAGACAGATTTGGCAACTGAGATTTGACAGATGAGCTCTTCAGACTCATATAGATTAATGATGCATAGTATAGGTTATAATTACTGCCAACCTTCCACATTTCTTGTGAAACTGATCCTTCCTGTCTGGCACAGTTCTTGCTCCAAAAGCCTCACCCAAAATACCGTCTGTGATAAGGTACCACTAAAGGGGTAACTAGGAACTCATTTACATTTCTAGCTACCAAACCATCTGCTTCTCAGGAAGCAGTCAACACCCTTTAGGATTTTTCAGGTATATATGTCTGTTAATCACCAGATCAGTTCTTACAAGGTCAGAACCACCTTGTGTGTGTGTGCAGGGGACAGGGATGGGTTGAACCTCACAGAAGTGGGGTGGTGTCATATCCCTCATGGCAGCCCCTGGAGCCCACAAGGGGTAGTCTGGGAGCAGCTGCCATTCACAAACATCCTGAGAAAACTATAACACCCCATAGTTGCTGGACCCCCTGACCCAGCTCAGATTGGCAGGGACAGTGGGAACATGGACCCTCACCCTGGCCTGGGACCCTAGAGTGGTCAGGGAGTCAGAGGTCCTGCCTTGGCCATGGGGACCAGAGCAGATAAAGAGGCAGCACAAGATCTTCATCTGGCCCTGGCCTGTTCTCTTTGGAGCAATCAACATGTGACCTTCTAAGTGGTAATTATGCTTTTCCCTTCCCTTTTTCTCTTTTTCTTCTCTCTTCTCTTAATCCCTCTCCCTTTATTCTTTTCTTCCTCTTGTGGGTAACTTAAACACTTTCTGTAAGTTGTGGGTACCTCACTTAAGTGTCATGGAGTTTGTGTCTGCTGGATGTAACAAAGGTTCCTTACTATAGCAATGTTTGCTGGTCTCAGTAAACTGTTGTGATGCTTTTGTGAAGTTGTATGTTATTTCTGTAAAACTCTTTTTGCCAAAACACCTATTTTCTCACCAAATTGAAAGAAATCTCTTTGAGAAAAATATGTCATTTTTCTCTGGATGTGTGCTCAAGGTACCAAAAAACCAAAGGCTTTACAATCTCTTGAAGACCGAAATGAAAGTGTAACACCTAGCAAAGCGTGGGGCTTTGAAACCACGGTGTAACAACGTCCAACTATTGTCAAATTAGATAAAGTTAGTGAAGCAGAGTTATGATAGTCTATTTCTTAGACTTACTATGAAAGCCTAATATATGAGCTCAAGTGAAAGGATATGGCCATATTTATGGCTAATGAGTAGCAATTGCTGGAGTCAGGACACTTATAATTCAAATGGAAATATTGCATATAGCCATTAGTAATCAACACATTTGAAACAAACAGAAGATGTGCAATTATTTGGCCTGCAAATGAATTTTTGTATTATCCTTATTATCCAATATCATTAAGAGATTACGAAAACATGTAATTAAGCCAGAGAATCCCGATATATTAAGCATAGGCAGCCATGTAATGGAAAATAAACTGTGGTATAATTATCTGAAAATGTAAATAATTAGAAAATTATATTAATTTTACAATTTTTAAGCTATGCTGTAACTGTAATACAAAATATTGCTGAAAAATGCGTAGGGTTTTGATAATTAGGTAAAATATGAAATATATATTCCTAACTGAATCAGTGTATATCTTGCAAATTGGGAAGACTCTACCTGTGGTAACACCATATAGATACTGTGTTTAAAATTTTTAAGTATTTCCTTTTAATGAAAGGTCTGTTAGAGCTGCTAATATCTATATCCATCTGAGGCAAGTCTGTATATAACCTGAAAGTGGCACAGTCTGAAATGCCTGGTTTTGAGAAGGAATGTGGACCTACTAACAGCAGCACATCTTGGAAATGAGGCAGTGGGAATTTTAAACCCAAATTCAATGTTTGTCTCATTGTAATACATATCTGCAATACATATATGAAACATTCCTTTCAGTTCATACCTATCACACTCCAATTTGTACATATTGAGGAGAAAAAGCACTTACTTTAATTGCTCTTGTATTTACATAGAATCTTTTAAATCTGAACATTTGAATGAAGTACACCGAGATAATCTTCCTGTTGATGGCTGAATGGATGAGTCTTAGGTCAGAACCTTATGCTATGAGCTAAGTAAATCCCTTCATTAAAGAAATAGAATTACATCAGGGTGAATTTTGCCCTGTGCTTTTTGCTCTGTGCACAATGTTCAGGTCTATATTAGATGAAGTGTGATTTCTGTGATTCTAACATGAATAAGAATGCAGTCTTAAAACTTCTCATAACATGACACATGAGGCAGAAAGCAGATGCAGATGGTTAGATGATAGGTCCAAAAGTAATTTTGGCAGCACCTTCACTGCACCCGAACTGGGCTGGAATCACCTGTGGTCTTGTCAGATGGCCTCAGGCTGGACCATGGGCTAAGCCTTGTTCTCCACTCCTTCAAGCTTCAGACTTGTAATGAACATGATGTAGACCCTTAATGGTCTAATCTCCCATGTTCTAATGAATTTCTTAAGCTGTATGTTATATGCAGTTGCAGGATTTACCCTCTTTCCCCCCAATTAATATGTAGTTCATCATAATAAACTGCTTGCTTTTATCCCAGGTGTTTAAGAAAAAACAAAACTAGGTTGATCTAAACATTGATCAAGACCTGCTCACTATATAAGAATATTTGCCATGGGAAACTAGCATTATTTTTGATTTTAGAATAGTAGATCAAGATCAAATTTTTGTCTAAAATAATCCCAATGTGTGTGAAGCAGGAGGCTGCCTTCTATCTCCTTTGGTAAAAACCCACTTTCAGATCCTGGGAACTGCTGTACTGAAGACTTCAGTGTGTCAAAGTTGAGGATGACATAACATATTGTAGACCTTAACCATTAATTTCAGATCTGAGGAAGGAAAAGGAGAAAAATACCTCAGAATTTTTATGAAAGTTGCATGCAAATTCTTGGGATATTTTGACTTATTCCTTAATATTCTCATTTAACTGGCTTCATCTTGTGTTGAATACATGCTTTTATGTTTATATTTTTGCTCACTGTGTAGCCTTTCAATTGATTTTAATAGAAGCTAAATGTGTAGTCAAAAGACAGTTGCAACACTGATCTGGAAGCACCTAAAGACAAGCAAGCTGTTAGCAGCCTTTTCACCACCAAGCACATCTTCACATTAATAAATTTGCTAAAAGAAGAGATCCTATTTCAAATGAGTCACACTGTCAAACAGCATCTTAATATGTTCTATTTTAATAACATCTTGAAGCTGATTCACAATTATGGGAAAACTGCTCAGTTTGTCTAGCAACTTTGGTTGTACAAAAGGAACAAGCAAAGGAACTTCTCAGTGTGTCTCATTTCCTGCTGGTCTTCAAACAGAAGGCCAGATATACCTTTACATTATTAAACTTGAATGATGGAAAGTTTTTTTACTGTTGACAAAAGAGCAAATATGACTGTTTCAAGATTAAAGACAAAATCTATAAAGATGTACTCAATTCAAAGGAAATGGCACTGACTCATAGTGATACTTTGAAAGAGTAATGACCATGTAATGTGATTTTCAGTGTGCAAAGTTCAAAGAAAGATGAAGGTGAAACAACCTAAAGAACTTGGGAATGACATGTAAATAATTTTTGCTTTTGAAGCAATTCTTACTAGTAGAAATTTTTTATTAGTCATAATAAGTTTCAGTTAAATACTTTTCCTCTATAATGTGTACAAAATTTGCATACAGTTTTTTACAGATTTTATAGAAAGATTTTGAAAATCATGTTGCACAGAGCTTACAGAGAGATTTATCTGTATCTTATCCCTTCTGTATCTACTTGAGGAAGGACAAACATGTCTGGATCCACCAGGAAGTTTGATGGAGAATCTGGGTTTCTGATTTTGTTTCCTGATCCCTAAAACCCTGGTGCAGTTGAGAGTACCTAGAAATACCAGGCAATATGGAACCTAAGGAACTGATGCAGTAACATAACACACATTTTCCCCCTACTCTTGATGTGTTTTTAATTCCAAAAACTCATTCTTTTGTGGAAAGAGAAACAAATTTGAAATAGAAACTGGGCAAAATATTTTGCTGAGAGCTTTGTCCTGCTGTAGATGGAGGGAGCAAGGGCTGGCTAAGGAAAAGAAAGTAACATTGTCTCGTACTATATTTGTAGGATATGACTTTTTAATTGTCAACCAAAAACATCTTAGTTTTCAAAATTATGGGTATTCATCATTTGCTAAATATGATGTTCATAAACCATGATATATAATTATATCTATGTTTGGTCACTGAAAACGTAGACCCTAATGTTACATTATCCCAGTAAATTATCAGGAGATGCCAATTCTCTCTACTAACACAAGCACTATTCCCGGTTCTAAAAACGTTGCACATACTGCATTATGCATAAAGTGGACTGCGAAACACAACTAAACCTGGGTTAAGCTGTTGGCTCAATATATAGCATAAATACATAAAAATGTCAAAGTCCTGGAAAATTTGATTTATGTTTTGCACCTCAGGCAAATACCAGCTAGACATATAGTTTTCAAATTTCTGTCTTTTTCTGCAGGGAATATTATTTTAGTTGCTAAGAAACTACCAGCTGAGAATATACAGCACCGATGAAGATTTAGCTATTTCTTATTAGCTCATAAAAGCAATCATGTTATTTTGATCATTGTGTTACAATAAGAATCTTGAAAACTAGTTAATTTTATTTAAGCAACTACATTGCCAGTTCTATGAAATCTGCACATAATTTTGAAGGCAGAATGTTCAAATCAGAAATAAGGATCACAACTTCTTATATTCACAGAAACCTTGAAACTGGTGAAGGTTTACATTTACAGAAAAGTGTCACAAAAAAACGAGTTTGATTTTTAGTGCTATACTCACTAAGTAAAATCCTGCTCCAAAAAATAGTTCAGGTGCTTTTGCTGCATTTCTGTTTCTGAAAACATCTGTGTCTTGAGACAGGGCTGTGAGAGACTCCACAGGGGTTTCCCTGTGCCCTATGGGCTCTGTGCTGGGCTCTGTGGGGCCATGGCCAGTGGCCTTCCTCTGCTTACCTTTGCAGGTGGTACAGTCCTGCAACCAGGCTCACCTACCACCTCTTTTCTGAGGAGAGAAACATAGAGATGGATGAGAGGTGGGTGGTGGAAATATATGAACTTATGAATGTGCTAGGCAGGTCAATTTAAAATTGCTTTTTCTCTAATATACCAACTGGGGCACTAATATGGTTAGATGCAAAAGAAATGTTTTTCTTACCCTCTGCATATAAATCCTGAGACTCACTGTCCTAGGATAATGGCTTGAAATATAATCCAGAAAAACATCATTAAACAAAAAGGCAGAGATATAGTTCTTGACACTCCATTTTTCTGAGTAGTTTTCTGGAGGTAGAGGGAGCAATATTAAGAGAAATATGATTTCTGCTTGCTTTATCTTTTTCTTAAGTAGTTGCAGTTGGCCACTTGTCACACAAAGGCTATGGTCTGCTTGATATGTTGTTCCTTATGTTCCTACTGTGATGTGTTGCTGAAAAGATAAATATTTAAACGTTTTCCCATAATTTTCTACCAAAAAGGTCAATGACAGTTAAAGAGCTTGTGATGATAGTAAAAAGTGAGGACAGGGAAAATGTCATTCCCTTCAATGGAGAAGGGAAGAAGTCCTTAGATAATTTGCATATCAGCTCTATTAAGCCAGACCCCAAATAACAAATAAGTAAACTGACAGATAAATAAAAGATAACTGGATTTCAGGAAGCAGGATTAAGGTTACATATTGGAAAAAACCTCTCAACATGTAAAAGAGTAAACTAATGTTTTAGAGTCCATGACAATGAAGGCACTATGCCTGGAGGATTTTTAGAAAAGCTTAGATAAACATGACTCTGAGATAGCTCAGTTGGTTAAAGTATGGTGCTGATAACACCAAAGGTGTGGGTTTGATTCGCACAGGGACCATTCACTTACAAGTTGGACTGGATGATCCTTGTGGGTCCCTTCCAACTCAGAATATTCTGTGATCAGTTCTGACACTGCTACAGTTGTTTGTGCAGTAGGGTAAGAAGCTGTGTTGTTCAATCATCCTGTAGTTGTCAAAGTATGAAATACTGGTAGGTGAAATGTTTCTAAAAAAGCAACAAAACCCATACAAATTCATCCTACTGAACATGAGTAAGTTGAAAAAAAATCGAAATACGAATAAGAGTCAAAACTTTTACTTATTTTTTCCCCTCATAAATTAAAAAAATACAAGAAAGTCCATAGATTTATTTTATTTTCCAAAATGTTGCAGCTAAAAATGCAATTACTTGGGCTAAATAATCTCTGAAGTCCTTTACAAGTGTGTGGTTGTGTAACTTGTGCCCCCTGTGTCTGTATAGTTAGTGGAGACATATGGTCAAAGGGGATGCAGCCTACCCCTCACCCTTCTGTCATTCTCCTTTGACCATAAAATGAGACAGAAGTAATGATATTCTGAGCTTTGTTAAGCAGATACATCTAAGGTTGCACCCAGAGGACCAGTGAGGAATGCTATGAATTGGCCTACAGTTTACTGATAGCTAGAGAGGGAGTCTGTGATTTGGTTACATGAGATAGCTTGAACAGAATAATTATTTTCCAAGGGGAAGAAAATCTATGGACGTATTATTTATGTTGTATTATGAGCATTTTATTATTACTTTAAAGCATATGTTAGTTGCATAGATGTCTGATGGAATGGAAGAAAAAAGTCAAGGTAATTAAGTAAGCACACCCACTGTAAAGCTATATTCTCAGTACAACAGCAATTGCAGAGAGTTTGCCTGCCAAGCAAAAAGAAAAACCTAACTGGCAAAATTGAAAACACAAGATAGATTTTGCTGCAAAATAAAAATTAAAAATGTAAATTTCCAATAAAATATAAATGGGAAGAGAATTTCTTTTTGCAACCAATTCCAGTCCTGTATATGTGAGACAAAACAAGAGTTCCTATCTGGAATATGAAGTAAAGCTCCCAGAAAATGATGAAGTTACTCTTTTCCTAGCTATTGAAGCTATACTTTGTTTCAAGTAATCTATATGCATTGTTGTCAGGTTCAGTTTGCACACTGATAATTATAATAGACATCGACTTTTATAAAGGGCAATTTTGAGTATGTGATTTTGCTAACTGAGAGTTTATAGCACTTCTGGCATTACTGATATGCTGTTCCCATCAAAGCCAGTTTAATTCACAGTCTCCTGAAAAAATGATTTGCAGAGGTACAGGTAGAACGGCACATAAAATTTTTTGAAGAAGAGTTTTGCAAAGCCTTTTAGAAAATTTTGCAGTGTGGCAATGTGGCCGCAAAAGTCCTGTCCTACCTTTCCTCTCAGTAGGTTAGAAATTGTGCCAAGCCTCATACTCTTCTGCATTCATCTTGGTTCCCTTGAGTCAGTGAGGTGGCACAGAGGTATGTGGCATGGGCTGTAGTAATTGGTTACATACTCATCATACCTATCCTTCGAGAATTTTACTTTTAATCTCATCCAGTTGTTTGTTTGTTTTTTTTAAATAAACAAGTGTTACTAAAAAACCCCAGATAATCTGAAAACTGACAGTTTGACAGGCATGTTTTTATTATGGGTGCAGATCCCTTGAACTACATTTGTGACTATTAAGAAAATATTTCATATTCAGCTGAAAGACTAAATCAACAGGCATTCTGGAACACAGAGGGAGTAGTATATACTTCAGAACAAAAATAAAATCTTTCATAATGATTTACATGTTTACAGCAATAACAATGGCTAATGTGCAGTAAAAAAATTTCAGTTAAAATGAGTTAATTCCTATTTTAAAACTAAGAAAAACAAATGAGCATCATTTATGGCTAATAGAAATATTAATTACCTTCACGGCGACATATAAAAGTATAATACTCTCTTATAATAACAAAGCAAACTGTCAAAAAACAGACTACTGTTCACCACTGTGTATAGCAGTGTCTGTACACTGTCAGTGTGTGGGAGAAAGCTGCAGATCTTGTAAATAAGGACTTATTAACTGGGGGAAAAAAAAGCCTTTTCTATTTCGCAATTCTAAAATGCATCACAGAACTGAAAATGTAATCCTCTGTGTGTGTGTGTTTGTGCATGTGTGGAATGAAAGAAAACAGTTTCTCAGCCTCTGTATCAAACCACAAACTTATGGTCGGTTTTTTTGATAAAGAGATAAAATGGCCTTCAAGAAAAAACAGAAGTTTCTAGAGAAATGATAAATATTAAATAATTCCTTTTTCCTTTCTATCAGACAAATCTTTCTGTGACATAACCTCAAGTGAGGGGCACATTCCATGCATTTGTCTTCTTACAATTTCATTAATCTTTCTTTTCACTCGGAATGCAAAAATCAATACTTTTGGGATGTTACTGGAAGACAAGAGCATTACAAACTTAGCTTCAGAGTTTCACTGCTTATCTTCGTCTGACTCAAGTTGGTATCAGTCATTGGAGAATCATAGCATTTCTTTGGACTTGGACTGGTGCACTGGTCTGCTTGCATACCTACTGCCATAGTGTACTGGGCTAAATGCAAACCACATGCTCTCTCAGTAAGAGACAGGGAAAGACTTTTTCTTTCATTGTTCTATATGCTTAGCTAAATACTCTTGTTCTGCTTCTCAGGTGATGTAAGTTGAAGTTTTGTTGAAATCAGCTGAATTAGTGAAGCTCTGCTATCTCATACCTGCCCATGATTATGTTCCTAATATTTTTGCAAAATTACTGCACTAACTTTGAACTTCCAGATGCGGTAGGAAAGCCAATACATCAAATGTAGTACAAAGACTTACTTTCAGAGCAATTCTACAAATTTTTGAGGGCCTGCTCGAAGAGTGTGGTGTTACTCCTATGAATAAGATATTCCTGATTCAACTCTTAAAACACTAAGAAAAATAAAAGTGCATGTCTGCAAAGAAAAATCATATAAATTCTCAGCAGCCGGGATTCCTTTACTGATTGACTCCTGCTGCATAGTGCTGGTGGATTCCCATGTGCAAATGAAAATATCAAGTAGGTGATTAAACAGACTTTATTATGGGGTAACTACACAAAAGAAACCATGCTCCTGCATCTTCATTCCTTAGAGGGTGATTCTGATCCTATTGAAAGTATTAGCTCTGCCTTTGATGTACTAATTTCTTCGGCAAACTTGTTTAAATTATTATTGTTTGATGTATAGTTTAGTTTTAATCACTTGTCTGCCCAGTGAATACAAAATATTAAATCTTAAACCAGTCATAAAAAAGACATATTGATACGGTTTATTTATATATTTCTAGTTAAAATATATATTTATCAATCAATGATTAAAAAATCACGCAATTTATAAAATCTGATAGAAGGAAAAAAAATCTACTAGAGTGTTTTAGAATAGAAAGTTGATTCTAGTAATTAATTACCTTCAGATAGGTTTTTCCTAATAAGGTAATCTAATACATGTTCATTATCAACCTTAATTATTTTTTTTTTAATAATCTCTGGTTCCTTGCTTTTAAGATCATTCCACCTCTGAGATTTTTTTGGCTGGGCTTGGACTCCAGATAGGTGTTGCTTAGGCTTTTTGATAACCTAGGGATGAGTGAAGTATAACTTTGCTGCTTCTGAGTTCTCTGCCAGAAAGCACTCTTTTCTTTTTTTTTTTTTTTTTCCCTGGTGCTTCATTAGACTGTGACTTTTGCAAATATACAAAGGTTTATCTGTGACTTTCATCAGCATACCGCACATACACAGGAAGTCTGTAACATTGATGAGACTGGAATGATTAAGTAAGTACAGGGAAGAGAAGTACATCTCTTCATCAGGTATCTCAATGAAAACAAATACATGGTGATAGCAGTAGGGATAGAAAGTGGAGGTGGGTGAGAAAAATCTGGAGATAAAAAATTAAGTTGCAAATGCTCCAGTCTGTCAGATCATATGACTTCTGCAATACCCCTTTGTCTTCTCTTATTAACCATGTGACAAAGATATAGAAATATAAAATTGCAATCATCTAATACTGAAATTTGTTGAGGTAAGGACTTAAGTAATATGTCTACATACCCCCTCTTCCATACACCTACGCTCCCCTTCTGCCTCGTTTTAAAGCTTGATTCACTGTATAACCGTTACCTGGCACCTTTTCCAACCAAACCTGACTTCTGGAGGCAGATGAAAAACAGCAGCACACACACATGCTGACAAGTGTAGTGGGTTTAACAAAAATTTCTTGAAAATAACTAAGTCAAAGGCATCAGTGCTGGTGTGATTTTGCAGCTCAGGCTCACAGCTAGCCTCCTCTCTTTGTATGTTTGAAGGCTACTAATGAGATAGAAAAGGTTACTGTGAAAAACATGGAGCAGATATACTGTCTACTTGACCTATGGTCAAAGACTGTTTTTAAAATCAATATGTGGTTTTCTTTCTTCCTTTCAATTTCTTTCTTCTCTAATAGTAGCAAAAGAAAGTTTCAGATGCAGATATTTTAGGTTTGTATATTCATAAATTAATCAAAAAGGCTTTCTCTGATACACGTGATACTTAATAATAAAATAATAATAACATTTATCTTGTTGCCTGTTTCAAATTAAATGAGAACATTAGGCTTTGAATAAATGATTAACAAGCGATTAGGATGGAGTTCTTGGGACTAAGGGATCCTGGAAATGATAATCTTGGTTACTTCACTTAAGGAATATTAAAAATTCAAAAAGAGGCACAGAAGCAAACAGGAATTGAGTGACTGGTTGCTGTACACTGTACTTCGAGAAGTTCCTTTTAAAATACTGATAAGCTTCAGTGTGCTACTGTTGCTCAAGGCACTGGCAGAGCTACACACCAATTACTCGTCAAAGGTATTTTCAAAGCAAATGTGCAGCTTCTTGATTTTTGGCGTTGCTGTTGCTATGAGCCAGAAGAGGGGAAGTAAGAAGGAGAGATACCTGAATCAAACTGCATTTTTTTTTCCAAATGAAAAAAAAAAATTTTTTTTACCTTGAAGAGAAAATAAAACTTTGCTTGAATCATTTAATCTCCAGCATTTGTACAGAGAGTCAAAGGTTAGAGCCTTTTTTTGAGCAACACCCCCACTCCCAAGGAGACAGTGGGAATGTGTGCTGTGTACCCTGTCACAGTGACAGCAGTACCCTGGGGTGACAGCAGTATCATACCTCACCTTCTCTTCACTAGTTTGGGAATCTGCCCATGGAGAAGTCTGAGCCCAGACTGATAATGCAGTTAACATAAACCAATTATTTTTACTATCTAAGTCAACTAGAGTCACATTTTTGGATACCATGGTATTCACCAAAAGTGCTGTATCTGGCTCTACTGTGCAGCTGTCACAACTGTAGGTAACATTTCCCTGTAGAGGCAAAGGAGTATTCACTTGCCTATTGCTGTGACGCCCACTTATAATGACAGCAGAATTCAGCCAAGGACAGACCGAGTGTTTAGGTACCACCAGCGTGTTTCTCTGGATGCTTCAGTGGATCAGAGAAAGACAAAAATGTTCCTCAATATCGTGGACAAACAGTCATCTCCACTGATTTGTGCTGGGTTTATTCCAGCTGCATCAGCTTATGAAAAAAGGGGGAAGAAACTCAATGGTGGCTCCATCTGCTCAGCCTCTATCCAGGCTGGTCAAATAGGGGTGGAGTAAATTTGATTCTCTCCTTCCCTCCAATTGTGCACCTGCAAAACAGCTAATCATAATCTTAAGGCATGTTATTGAGCCAGAAGGAAAACAAATTAGAAAGTTGACTTTAGGATCATGAAGCTGAATATTTTCTGGTGTATATAATGAATACACCTCCTGGGGAAATGTAGATAGGAATTTCTGCATGGAAAACTTTCTTTAAGATACACAGAGTTGAGATATGTTAATCTAATTCAGAATTTAAGACTGAAATATAGATAAATTGATAATTATAGCTGTATAAATAACACAGCTCTAATCAGATGTGAATATCCTAACTGGCATGTGAGATGCAGAGTACTGCCAATTTTTAATTTCCAGTAGAATCAGTTACAGCTATGATACCTACTGTGAAAATCTGTGTTACTGAATATGTGTTTTAAATGAACTCAGTAGTCATCCAATCAACAAAAATTCATAGCTCAATCCTGTTGTTTGAGGTTTGTGAAGAACTGAGCTTGGCATCCTTTTTGCTGTAATAAAGCAAAGAGTGGAGAGCTGGGAAACATATGTCTGTTTACCATATCACAGTTTTGTGGTTTCTGCCTTTGTAGACAGATGATGTGGCAAAAGCCCCAGTTCTGGTAAAAGACCAATCTGGCTGAATGTGCTTTGTCAAACAGACCTGAAAATGCTCAGTGTACTACTGACAAATGTGCTCAGCACAGTTCGAACTTACTGAGAAAAGATATCACTTTGACTTCTTCTCAGATTTCTAATAGTATATATTGATATGAAGCAGTTCATAAAAGGTCTTTAAACAAAATTGTGGGTAAACTTGGTGGCACATGCAAATTACTTGCCCCTTTTAAGCATGTATGGGAGTGCCATGTCTAGTTAGACAGTTTTGGAAATCCTAATAACTGTCTGTATCCTTATTTGTGTGTCTGATTTTGCATATATTACCCAAAAAACAAGGGGAAAAAAAAATCAGACATAAATAATGGGGAACAAATTTTTTTTAGCATAAGTCCCTTGAATAAGTTCTGTTTGTAGCAGACTGCATGGATTTGCATCCCCCTTAGGGAAGTCTACCACATCTAGTGACTGTCATCTAGCTCAAAACTGATCATTCACCCTGTTTCTCTGAGGCAAGCACAACAGTACAGTATTGTTGAGGCTGGATGTCCAAGGTATGTATGATATCTTTTGATGAGCTGAGGAGAAATGAGTTCTGGGTCTGGTGCACAGGCAGGGAAGGACAATGTCACTTCAAGGACCTTATCTCTAGTTTGACACATTGGTGGGTAGATGTGAACTAGTTTCTACAGCGACCAGCCTCAGTACAGGACTGCCTTGCTTCTTGCTGTGTGTAATAGCCTTGGACTGCTTACCCATGGACCATTACATCTCCTTTGCTGCTTGCTTGATGTACTTTTATCACAGAGGATGCACCTGAACTGCCTTCCTGTGTCCCTGTTTCCTTGAGGTACAGCTTACCCTCCAGGCTACCTCCAAGAACCCAAAGAATATGTTGAACATTCGGTTCCTACTTCTACTGTTGTTTTGCCAGCCCTTTTCACTCATGTTAGTATTATTTTGCCTTCTAACTGGAAAGGGAATATTTTTTTTTACCTCTTTTTGAAGTTAATTAAATTTAGAGAGAGGAATGTTATGATGATGAGAAGATTTGTTATTTAGCTATCTAGAAATGAGGTTTCTTTGCTGAGTTAATTACAGAATTTTTTATAAATAGTATATACTGATTTGTCACAATAGAACAAAGTAAGATGATGAATGAATTACATACTTCCTGACTGAAGATAAGGATCCTTTGTTCCTTAAAAGACCAAAGAATCTGCAGCTGTCTCAAGGTGTTGGAAGACTATCTTAATTCCCTAAAATACCACTTATGTAGCAACTGAGTTCAGCTATTCTCTGTGTGACGGAGTTTAAAGTCAGAATGAAGTTGCAAATTTGTTTAACTCTCAGCTTGCTCTGAAACTTGGAACTTTTCATCTTATTCTGAAACTTGGTTCAGTAAATTTTCAAATTAGTGAAGGACTTGCCTGTGGCATAGAAGATTATGCTGTTTTCCAGGCCCATTCAATGCTCCTTGTAGCACAAATCATTACCTTTGAGATAAACATTGATCCCCTGTCATTCTTTGTGTCCTTTACTGATTTTCATACCTCATAACTGTATTTGAACTAATGAGTTTTAAAGACAGTGCACATTGTACACTTAGCTACAATCAGGCAGGAGAGGAGGTACGAAAGTAAAGTGTAAAGTAAGAAGACACGGAAGGAGGTGAGGTTGAAAAGAAACTAAGTAGTGTAAATTTCACATATATGTGTGTATGTATATATTTTCACACACATATATGTGTGTGTATATATATATATATATATTCACACACATTATCTATAGATGTGTATTAGAAAACAAGACCCAGACTACAGCAGGAGAGGGGAACAGCAGCACAAGTGACGTACAAGTAGTAATAAAATGTCAGTGTCCCATAAAAAGAAATACCTCCTGGAAACTAGAAGGGAAATCATGAAGCTTCAGAGTAAAGGAAATTGTACCAGATTTCCTGAAACATGCCATTTTGTCTCTACTGCAGGAAGACGTGAAGTACTTTTTGACCTTAAAGTCAGCTTCTGAAGCAACTATAAAACAGTGTCATCGTAAAGGGCCCTCTTCATTCACTGCTAATGACTTTCTTATCAAAACTGTGCAGTTTACAAGCCAGAATATGATTTGTTCGTGGTTGCTTGCACTCCTAACTGCTCTTAGGATCTAGGAATTGAGCAGCTTTTTGTGCCTTTCACATTACTGCCAGCATTAAAGAACCTGCAATTCGACACAGCAGAATTCATTTCACTCTGGGAGCCCTTTGCAGTGCTAACTGAGGCAAAAATCTTGGTTTTGTCAGAAAGTTGATAGGACTCTGAGGCTTAGAGGGTACTAATGTGCAAGATTGTGATATTTAAGAACTTGCTTGTTTCAAAATATTTGCATTACTTTTGTTTTTCTTCTGTGGCTTATTTAAGATAACGACCTTCCTTGGAAAGGAAGAAGTTGATACTGTTGCATTTTCATGAATGAACCCATGTCCTTGATTCAGGGCATGTACTTGTGTTTCTGAAAAGGGCCTTGAGAATCTGATTACATATTCTAAGAACTTTAAAGTTATGTAGGGGATGCATACACATCACAGCTTGGCTCCAGGGTGTAAGGAGATACACCCAACCTGGCCTATATATTTCTGTATCCACCTAGATCTTGAGAATATTTCTTCTGACAGAATGAAAGGAAAAACAATTTCCTCTGCAAGAGTGTAGCACAGTTACCACAAGAAATATTGACTGCAGCATTGCTATGTAAGGTTGGTTTGTTTGTTTGTTTTCTTTGTTTTCCCTTTTTTTTTTTTTTTTTTTTTCCCCTTTTTTTTTTTTTTTTTTTTTCCCCTTTTTTTTTTTTTTTTTTTTTCCCCCTGGGGATCTTCACAGGCTTTAGACAAGATCTCCCAGCATCCTCTCATTCCATCTTTATGATTCACATGCTCTGCCAATGTCACCAGCTCCTGGAGACACGATAGTCTTTCAGCAATGATGAGCTTTGCTCTCTCATTGCTTCTCCATTATTACACCTGTAATAAAGTGCCACCAGACTCTTGGCAGAGAAACCTGCCTTAAAAACACATAATATGTATTTTTCAAATAAGGCTAATGATTTCAGCAGGTGAGGACTAAATTGTTCCTAGTTTTCCTGTAAATTGTCCGCAAGTAGACAAAATGCTTTTTAAATTACCGAAGGCATCCAAAAGGAAGCATTAACTAATAACATCCTCATATGCCACATGCATTTATTGGAAGAGCTTTGTCTCATTGCTCTGATAATATTTTAATTTCCAGATATAGAAATTGGTATTAAGACATAATGTTTGTGGGGTTTATGTAATTGCTTCCTTCCCTATTAATTTCAACTAGATAAAAATTCTTATATGTTTCTACTGGAACTTTTTTGTGTATCATGAACTTTTTGTGAAATCTGAATGTAATGAAAGATAATAATATACTTATTGTTTGAGTTTACTGACTTTGCTTACAATGTGTTTTTTACTTTACAATACACTGGGAAGATAAAGACAATATATTTTTGCACTAAATGTTTTTATGCATATGCATATATATATTTATGATTCTGAAGTGTGAAGTGTGTCCAGTAGTAACTTCTAAAATTTGCTACCTACTGCTCAGTAACAACTTTTAATTCTTTTAATTTCAAAATATCCCATAAATGCCTTTTTTTTTTTTTCACCTGAGTGAAGGTACAACACATTTGTTGTGTGCATGAGGAAAAATAATCTGAACTTCAGATAAAATTTCTGTTCCATCTTTCAGTATTAAAGCTTTTCTCAGTCACTGAAAGAAAATTCACTCTTTTATTTTTTTTTTCTTAAAGATTTTTTGTGAGAGACCATTATTTCTAGTTAAAGTGAGTACCTCAGAAATATAATTCAGTTTTGAAAGATACAGTAAGAAGTTTTTCTAAAGCCTCTTCCCCTGGTATAATTGTGATACTGGCAGGATTTCTCTATTCAGTTCCTGTTCAGGTTTTCTGCCTACAGATGTATCTCCTATCACAGGTTTATATTAACTGTTCTGATGAGTTTGTGTTTGCTTTTACGTATTAGGAGGTGATAGCTTGAAATGATGTCTTGGTGTAATTGGTTCCCTACATTCAAGTCAGACACCAGAGGCAGTTTTAAGTGTCTGAACCATAAATACCTTATTCTGCTGAATACTTGAGAAGAGGTGGAAAAGATAATGTGATGCATACATAACACCTGTCATTTTGAGGAACAAGAAAATTCTTCATAAACTGTAATACAAATTTAGAGTTTGCTTTGCCCTCTATGAAACGTAGTTTTCTCAGACCACAGATATGGAGGGAAAAAATAAATAGTTAACAATACATAACATTGGCAAACAGTGTTTTAGGAAATAATTAAGGTGCACGCAATTACACATGAGTGCTGTGATGGCTCAAATCAATATGAACAAGACAATTTTTCAAATTTTTTTTTGTGTCTGGCTTGTGCATTTTATTGTTCAATTTTGATTTCACAAATGCTGCAAAAGAAATGAGGATTAATTAAAAAAAAGTTATTTTCTGAAATGATATATAAAGGACCTCATTATTTTGGGCCTGCCTGAACACTATAAAGCTTTGGAATACCCTGAGCCTTACTGCCACAGTTGCACATTTCTCACTAAGGTTCAAGAAAGGTGGCTGCATCCCCTGTGCCATACACATATGTGTTTTGATGATGCTGTAGAGGCTTCAGTCTGCTCATCTGTGCTGCTCCTCTTCCTGCCATCAGTACACAAAAGCTTATATGCTTTTGTGCCACTGGTTTTGTTGGAGCTGAGCTAAGCCAAGCCATTAGCCCAAGCTGTGACCTTGAGTATACAAGGCTTTCTAACCCCTCTTAGACACTGCTGTTTACTTGTTCTGTTTATGATAACCAGGTAGAAAATTGCTCCATTGTACTGCTGAAGAGCGGATTGGTTTCAAATTACTCTGAAAAGCAGCCAACAGAACAGCTAGCACCATGGGGCCAAGTTTTTAAATGGCCTTCAGTCTGGCTTTCAAGTTTGTGTTCTCAAGTTTGCACTCTCAATCAATTGTAGAAAAAAGTAATTTCAGGCCCAATTAGCTGTGAGCCTCCATCTACAAGGTTTAGAGAAAACTGAATAAATTTATGATTGAAAAGACAGTGGGAAAATGAGACAGCACTTGAATTTCCCCTGTGCAATCAGTTTTACTGTTTTAATCCTTTCTTTAAATCATGTGCTCTTTTTTTTCTGAGTTACAATAACATGGCATGATGCTGGTGGCAGCACTCATCTTTGCCTCTTCAAAGATAAGATACATCAATAGAGAAGCAAACTCTGTCAGCTATTGAGTGTTGAGAAAACTTCCCTGTTTGACCAACCAAGAGCCGCTTTGTCAGTCCCTCTCACACCATCTGAGCTAGGACCAAAGCCCCTTCGCAGCTACACAACCCACACTCACATGGTCAGACCAGGTTTCCTTACCAGCTTGACCCCAGGTTTTCTATAGCAGAGTCTGTTGTCTCGATCCTTAAAATAATTGAACCATGGTGCAACAAGAGAATAACCACTCGAGCTGGGTGCTTCCAAGGAAGGACCTGGGACAAAGGAATCCTTAGGTTTTTATGCCCTCACAGTTTAAGCAAGAGAAAATCTTGGGGTCCTTGACTCCTATTGTATCTCTGAGTGTCCAGTCCCCTGGCTGGACCACAGGTCCCTGTGCCTTTTGTTGTGCCAAAGGATGGTTCCAGTTCATGGGGCTCCCCAAATCCAGAGCTGAACTTGCAGCTCACACTGCAGCTGCACACTGAGCTACTTGCATAGAATGTATTCCTCAACATAAACACGTTTCTCCCTTTACCTGAATCTGTGGTAATATCCTGGATTCAAAACCAGGTGTCAGTGTCTTCAAGTAATCTGCCATTTACTTAAGGCAAGATTTCAACTCCAGACAGTGTAGGTGGGGGAAAACATCAGGTGTGTTAAAAAAAAAAAAAATTCAATATCAATTATCAGTACAACTGTTAAAATCCTGCTTTGTTCTGCAGGGTGCTTCAGTAGGGCCAGAGAACAACAGCATGCCAATGAGAGAGACAAATTGGTCCTGAGTGTGACGAGTTTAGTTTCCAGGATTTTGTGGTGTCCTGAGAATAGCAAGATTAATTTTCTTGACCTTTTCTGTGTGTTTCCAGATCTGGCAGCCTCTTCCTCTAAAAGAACAGGAAAAGACTGAGCACAGGAGGAATTGAGAACAGCATGATTTTCAATACAGTCTGTCACCTAAAATAATTTTCCTCCTGTGGATCAATAGGGTCCTAATTAAGGTCACTCTAAAGACTGATGTATTTTGGCAAATTTCCTTTTACAAAGACAGCTCTCTTAAATGAAGTTTTTCATGGAGCTGTTCTGTCATGATTACCAGTACTGATTTTCTCACTTTCAACTGTGAAAATAACTATGGAAACTCATGATTTCTGATGGAATAAGTTTACTGATAAAACTAGAATACTATACAAGTCATCAAGGTGAACCTCTCACACAGTAAAAGATGGTGAGAAGTGCTGTATGTATCTTTCTTCTTTTCTTACATTGACAGACCACTGCTTAAAGTGAATACCTCATGTGAGTAAACAGTCTTTGCTCAACATCAGGAAAAGGAAGTTGCAGTCTGATATTTTGCGGCTACCCAGGAAATCATGTGAGTTATCCAGAAAATCTTTCACTGCATTGCACAAGAGTTGTTAAATCATCTTTGGAACAGGTTGGCTTCAAGACATACTGACTTGATGATTACCGTGAAAAGGACATGTATCTGAAACCTTGATGGCAGAAATCACATGCTTGGCATTCTTTTTCTACCCCTCATCCATGGAAAGGGATGAATATATTTTCCATAGAGCACATATCTGGTCTCAGGACAGTTGGCTACCTTTTTAAACCACAGCATTTCAAAATGAGTTGACCATAGTGGAGAATGCTGCTGTACCATATCTTCCTCATGCAACTGAAGACAGACTGCCATCAGGGAAGCTGGCTGTTATTTCTGAATCTTTAATTATGCATGACATAAGACATTTTAATGAGAAATGTTCTTTCATTTATTTTTTTACTTTCTTCTGTATCTGTCAGTTTCTTAGGATTTATAACAAATCAGCAAGCAAACAAAAGTATCCCCTTTGTCAGAGAAGCTTTTTTTCCATTGCATGAAATATATCACCGTTACTGTAAAACAAGAAAATAGGATATAGAGAGCGAAGTTTACACTGACACCTGAGTCTTTGTGCTGGTGGTTCATAAGGATGCGATCTACATTTAATGAATCCTTAAAGTATATGAGACATGTTTCTGTCCCCTAATGTTGTATAAAGAAGGTCTTTCAGTCTCTCACAGTCATGATCCTAAAATAGTCAAATCAAACGATCTTCTTTCACGTAGGTGTGAGGTTTTTGCACAAAACAATAATTGCCCTCACATTCCCAGTACAAAGTCTTAGTTACATCATCAGGGAACACTAGCAAGCAGTCTAAAAGCATTTCTGCATCCTGAGTATGGCAGGAACTTTTTTGGCAGAGGCTGCCAGTGGCTGTATGTTGGTCACTTCAGTCCTGAACTGCTATCTGACTGATGTGCTGGAGAGAACAACATCAGGCTGTTAGTGCTCCTGGTCTCTGTGGTAGGCTTTCAGCCACCAGATTTCTGATAGAACTCACAATCTCTTTAAATCAGAAGAGCCTAATAAATAAAGATGAAGTTCATCCAGTCTCTGATTAGTTTAATATATAGGAGGAAGAAGAAAGCAAACATTTTTTGTAGTGATATTTAAGGTATGAAAGAACAGTTCAAAGCAGGCTAACATAAACACTAAGTAGATAAAGAGTTTAAGCTCCTTGGAACTCTCATAGAAAGGAAAAGAAATGCCTTTTTTTGTAGGTACAGCAATTTTAGGTTGCTTTTGGTCAGTCTTGCACTGCAACTGTAACGGATTTCAGATTCCAAGCTCCAAGATGCAATTACAGCACTGCTTAAGAGCCACACAGCATGGAGGACTAAACCATGTCCCCATATCCAGGGCACGTTAGGGGAATAAAGTTAACTTTCGTTTCCTAGACAAGTTAGAAACAATGCTGTAATTGCATCTGGGGACAGACAGGTTAGACTGGAGTTCCCTGAACCAATTACAGTTGTAAGTCTGACAAAGGTTGGCTCTCAAAGCAGGTCAAAGAGCTAAAGGGACAGATTCATGTGAAGTGCGGAGCTTGAAAGTTTCTTTGAAGCAGATCCACAGTGCTCTAACCCAGAGTTCAATAGGCACTGTGCCAGTCCTTCTGCTGTATCCCATGTGAACTTTACATTGCTTTGCTTATTAGTGGCATTCAGAATGCTTGATGTATTTTTCATCATTCTGACAGTCTTGTGGTATAATGTAAATCATATAGTCCCTTTGTTTAGCGGAGGGGCTGCTTTTTCTAACTTTAAAATAACTTATGCAAAATACTTTACTTTTACCAATGGAGACTAAACTTTCATTTGTAACAATAAGTTCTGTTTTTCCTGTTTACTTATATGTCTATTGCTCATTGCATTTAAATGAGGAATAAACATACTTGATTCAAAGCCAGATCTTTAGAAGCTGTGCCTTGTTGAAGGAGAGTATCTACAACTAAAATATGGAATAGATCTGCAAGTAAAAGACCCAGTTACTCCTATCATAAGAAAACAGTTGGCATGTGCTTCAGGGACATTTCTGTAAGTAGGTACCTGTACACTTAATATTTTGCATGGTTCCTTAAAAGCCTTATGCTTCTTTTTCTCTTCATCATGTTAAAAGTTTAACTAGCCCTAGAATGGCACCTCAGGTTTCCTTAGGCAGAATTTGGGCTCCACTGGTGTTAATCAGTCTTGTCACTGTCTTCAGTGTAGCACTTATACACCTGTGCTCAGTAGCCTGATCTTAATTTACAATATTTTCGTGCAAAGTTTTGTGGAGATTTCAAGCTCACTAGAGTGAAAGGCTTTGGTCTTCAATTTTTAAAAGTGTTAAATTCTTTAATAATATGTATTCATTAAACGTACTTAATAATATATACTCATACAGTTAAAATGTGTGAAAAGTGGAAAGACTGGAGACCATAAGGACAGGTACTGGATGGATACTACTCAACAAAAAGGCTATTACTTGCACTAAAGATGTCCTAAAAAAATGCTTAATTCTAGGTGCTCTCTTTGATCCTACACATTGCTAGTGAAACATGAGGCTAAAAGGGCAGAAAGAAAAAGACCAGCATGGTAAGAATATCTTAAGGCATGTTTTGAATGAACATTCATGACATTACAGTCATGAATATGCTTTATAGTTGATCTAACTTATGGACTGTATTCAAACTGATACAGCTATCTCAGATATCAGTTACAATGAAAATATGGGCTTTAGGGGGCCTGCCAAAACCTCTTGATAGATGGTCACTTATCTGGTGTTTAGGTTAATGCCCTGTAATTGATACCTGAGCTCAGCAGGTTGAAGACAGATAGCATCTATGTAAGAGACTGCATAGTTGTGTACAGATAGCAAAACCATCATAAAATAAGTTAACATGGGTACTAGAAACAGCCCTGAAATTTAATGTGGAGCTCAGGGTGGCCTAACTTAAAGAACTAATGAAAAAAATGCATGCCATTTGAGAAAATAGAAAACAGTGGGGAAAAATCCAACAACCTGGCACAAGGCTGAAATCTTGCAGAAATCAGGGAGTGCTAATGTAAGGGACTAGGTAAAAATACATGTTGGTTGAGAAAGTAGAAAGCAGTAGGAAAACAAAACATTTAACCAGCACAGGACTGGAATCTTACAGAAAGGAATGAGGGAAAAGGAAAAAAGAGAACAAAAGAAAAGGAAAAAAATTGAAAAGAAAAATTGTATCTACGAGAAACAAAATCTGGGAACTAAAAAACTCTGAAGTTGTCAGAAAGATGCTATAGGACCATCATTAAAATGGAGGAAAGGGAATACATAGCAGAAAGTGAGAAATATAGAAAGTCCACTCAGAATAAAGCAAGTAAACAAGGAGAATTCACAGAACCTTATGAACAACATTTTCTCGTGTGTGTGCTTTTCTGTGGGACCTCAATTTTGAAACATTTTCTGCCTCTGTTGCTGGAGAAGCCAAAGCTTAAGGGCAGGAAAACAGGAAAGCCTTCCACTGAAATCAAATCTAAATCCAGACAAGAGCCTGGTTTTCAACTTACAGCCTAAGTCTAAATCCCTTTAAAGTTTTTTTGTCACTTAATTGCACTACAAAACCTTGGCAGCTTCCTCACATCACAATTCTAAGCTGTCGAAGTAACTAAAAGTAGACATAAAACCCCTCTAACTTCTGTCAACTTTTAGAAACCATTTTCTAGCTGCAGTTATGTACCAAGCAATAAGTTCTTTGTGTTGGGCTATGAGGCCCAACCTACAAATTAGGGCCCATCAAACTTATTTGGGCCTTGCTTTATTAGGTGGCCTTTCTGGGACAATAAAATCTGCCTTTATCATATCCGGAACTAGAGTCTTTGATCTGAAGTTTCACATAATACAGGTTTGTTTGAACAGACATACAAAAAAAAAAAAAGATAACTAAAACAACTAAAAATGCTCTCAGTTCACTCTTAAATGGTAGAAATGCTCTAAATTACATGCATATACAGAGGAAAAGGTTTTAACTGGGATATTTCCTAGGGATGTTCGATTTATATAGCAACATGTAGCACTATGGTAGTCTCACATGATCTTGCTGACAAGCTACTGTAACCAGTTGGCTTCATGAATAAATAATAAGGTCCCAGATATCTGCTGTGACAGTTCATGGAATATTGTGGCCTATGTTACCTTGTGGATAGAGTGCATCAGTTTGTAATAATTACACAATAACAGAAAGTTATTTTACCATTACATTGAAATTTTTTAGCTTAGATACAATGCTCAGGTACTTTACTGTTCACTGAATGAGGGAGGAAGTGTGGGAGTGGGAGATTAAATCAGGGAAAGTTTTCGGTAGTTTTGTTAAAGATGGAATTGACATTCAATCTGATGATTACTATTCCACCTATCAAAATATTGTGGTTTCAAATCAAAGTATTTAATCAGCCATCACTGTAACTAGGGAACAACAGAGTGGACTGATGCATATTTCACATACTCGCACTGTACAAACAGAACTCAACTGATTTTAATGTCCTTACCACTGCTTTGGAGTGATGCTTATGGGACTTGCACTATTTACTACTGTTAGGTATGTACAGGTATATTCACAAATACCTAACATTTAGTACACGTGCACCACAAAACATTCAATAGTCTTAAAATCAGCTGAGAATGGACATGCTGTGCATGTCTGCCCATAAAGAGCACAGACCTGATCTTTATAATAAGAGACCACAGTTCACTTGGATTTTGTTTTTCAAGGGTACTTGTTTGAACCTTTAGAAATGCAATGCTGTAAATAAGGATATATATATAATAAATATTATGGTTTTCATAGAAATAGTGATTTTCTTCCATATGTGCTTTTTGAAAGAAATATTTCCAGGTACTTATTTGGGTTGTGTGTTGCTATGGAAATGTCAGAGAGGAGTAAGAAAAGAAGAAGGATAATTCTGTTTATAAAGAATAAAGAAAACAGGTGAAAGGAAAAAAATATATTTATTCCTGTTTTACACCTGAGAAATTCAGCACAGCAAAGATAGAGGCCAACACTCATGGAAATCTATCAATTCTTTTAAGTTCACCTGGCAGAAGTATCCTTCTGCCTGCAGGTTATTCACAAAACACCTATAAATCATTAACCTCCCCTCACCTTCCACCTTTCACCTTCTTCAGCATTCAGATCCATCCTGTTCATCATAGCTGTCAAAACTGTCTTCTGTAAAAAGACCCCAGAGTCACCCACCACCATCTTTTCTAAAGAAATATTGCAAGGCCCAGTGATCAACAGAACTGCTCAGAACAGAAAGAAAAGAACTGCCACTACTAGCAAAAAGACTTCGTTTTCTGTCCCACTCCATGTCATAGTGTAGGTGTGGGCTCTATTGTCCAAGTAACTATGCAGTCTGACCTTTAGTTTTGTTTCAGAACTGATCTTCGAGAAAATGGGTACATCATTCACTACTCTGTTCATAAGTTCTTCACTGTCTGATTGTGAATGGTGAAGGTCAGAAGCATGTCCAAGCCACTAAGAAGAGGTTAGAAGAAAAACAAGTTAAAATTTAAATTTCAATACAAAAACAATCTTACTGAGTGACTACAGCTTACCCACTCCTTCTGACTTCTGTCAGGCATTCCTGATCCTTGCATTCTGCAACTGATCAGTGCCTGAGCCTAGATGCAAGTTGATGTTCAGGGTCAGCAGAAACTGGTTCAGAGATACCAGTTAAGAAATGCACTTGGAGAGGAGAATGGAGGACATACAGAAGAAGGTGACCATCTCCATTACATGTGC
Organism: Formicarius rufipectus; assembly: GCA_013399695.1. Taxonomy (NCBI): domain Eukaryota; kingdom Metazoa; phylum Chordata; class Aves; order Passeriformes; family Formicariidae; genus Formicarius; species Formicarius rufipectus. The sequence goes on along the minus strand of VXAU01002372.1, from coordinate 168,867 downwards.
AAGAAATCAAGTACTTAAAGTACCAGATGGTTTGTTACCACAGGTCTTTGGTAGAGCAAGGAGTCTGAGAAACTAAATCCCACATGAAGCCATCTCTATGTTAGATCCAGTCCCAGTAGGTAAACAAGAAAATTGTTCCTCAAGAACAAAGCCTCAAGAACAGAAAAGAGGACCTTCTGTGCAAACTCTTTGCAGTTGCTTTGTCAAACAGCCTATACTGCTCCCAAGACAGTGGACAAGCCAGAGAATCTGATCCGGGACTTTGTGACTGTAAGTGTGGTAAAAAAAGCTGGAACTGTGGCATAATCAAGACAGACCATAACTGTGTCTGTACATCTTCCTCTGAGCTTTTAGCATATTAGCTCCTGGTGTGAGAAAGTGGGTGGAAAAAACCCACCTGACTAAGGATTCCAGTGCCATGCTACAAAATGGGATGCTTCTCTCTTTGGTCACAGACCTGGATGTCAAGAAATGTCTAGGAAGATTACACTGACTCCACACTTAAGAGATGATGCTCACCTTCCTGCATCTCACTTCCACCACTGTCCCATACCACAACAAGACTAGCATCCTGATATTCTTGGATCTCAACTGTGCAGTCCCTCATTCTTTACATATTATATATTTCCTTTGTAATAAATCCTCTTTTCCTTTAACTTCACTCTGTCTTCATATGTCTTTCTGACTAGAGTTTTGTTCATCTTATCTCTTAGGTGAAAGAAGATGCAATATCCATCTAGTGAGAGTGATATCATCTAAATAACTCAGATATCATCTAAATAACCAAGACTGAGTCACAGATTCATCCTGGAATGACGCAAAAAAAAAAAAAAAAAAAAAAAAATACTTAGGACCTTTTTAACCTAAAACTTGAGGCATGTGAGGCTTTTTATATATTCAGCAAGTAGTGCATCACAGATGGTAGAGTGTTCATAGATGAAGTCTAGGAAGCTGGAGCTGATAATAGGTTTTTGCATTTTTTCGACAACTTGATAGGTGACATATTTCACTGGTGTATTGCTTTGCTGCAGTGGCATATCTCTTAGCTTTTACTACACTTGTGGATAGAAATCCACAGTACTGTCATATTCCCTGTTCCTGTCCAGCCCCCACTGAACCCTAAAATCACTATTGCTCCCTTTCTAAGTCCCTAAACTACCTATAACCTTGCTCTTAGTCATAATCACCTGCATCTTTTGCCAGCCATCCCTATTCATATAGTCACTCAATTCTAATCTCATCTGGAAAAATCCCACGCTTGTTAAATTGTGTCTCTCACTTCTTACTAATCTATCAAGACCTGAAGGAATCAGTGCTTTCTTCTGGTGTTCAAGCCTCCTCTCTGCTCCAAGAATGTCAGATTTAATCTGGTAGGCTAGAGTAACTATAATTCACATACAATAAAAAATGAGAACCTTAAGGACATCAGTGGAGGAATGTAAATATCTTGAAAGAAGGAGAAAGACTATGACAGGGCTTGAATGCAAATCTGAGTTGTGAAGGTTCTCAGATTCTTGTGTGCTGAGCATATATGCAGGGCTGCCTAAGAGATGGAAGAAACTTTAGACTTCTAAATGTAGATGTCAATGTAAAATAAGTGCCAAATAACTAACAGGAGCATGTGGGGAAGGAGGAAAGGAGAAGCAAACAAAGCTTAGATACCAGCACAACCTGAGATGTGTAATAGGGCTGAAGCTTGCTTGAGTTGAAAAACCTGTAATGCAGCCAAGAACCGAATCTCTCACCTGAATGCTGATTCTACAGCTGCAGCCTAAGCCTACTTCAAAGGCATCCTTAGACTGTAATGCACCTTAAACAAGCTACTATAGCTGATAACTTCTAACAAAAGTTAGTCCAAGGCTATTTACTTAAAACAGCTGCTTATGTGATGTATTTTTATAGTGTTGTCCTTGAAAAAAATAAACTTCAACAATGAACATGTAAGCAAGGTGTAGCCTGTTTAGTTCCCTGAATCAGATAAAAACTTCTCCTTAGAACTGGTGTAGCCTTGCTGTCTTGGCTGTCATTGAGCTTGTCTGTGCTGCAGTGGGAAGCGAAGAGGAAGCAGCTCAGGCTTGCAGCAGAGCAGTTTCTGATATTGTTTGGGTAATGTGCAGGCAGCAAGTGTGCATCAATGCCTACCCCTGAATAAATTATCTAGCATCATTGAAAGAAAGGCTGCAAGACTTTAAAGAAAAAATTCTGAAGGTGGGTTTGGCTCCTAATTCAAATCATAATCTAATTTTTTCAGTGTGCAAAATTTGGATTCTTGGCCCCAAATGCTCCATAATACTGAAGCTGATTATGGGGTTGCAGTTTACACCACTTAGTCTTGGAATATAGTGATTTAAAATCCAATAGGAAAATTTCAGGAGGTTTATAGTCTTTTGCTAAACTCCAGTATGTATTATCACTTCTGTTTATTACAAGATAGAGAATAAAAACATGACAATTAGAAAGGATGTATAATACCTTGAAAATATTTTAGATTATTATAGAATGTGAAAAAAAAAAACAACAACAAAAAAACAAACAACAAAATGCAAAAATTGATGATAAGTATAGGGACTAGTCCAATATCACCAAATCACTAACATCACCAGGAACTGTAGTATGGACCAACTGCTTGAACAACTGATGCTGTAATCACCATAGCAGGTGACAGAAAATGGCCTAATCTTGGAAGTGTATCTGTGTACATGTATGTGCCTGCACACCTAGACAGGGCAGTCAGAATGCAACTCAATTAGGCAGAAAAGGGGAAGTCACATGTCAGAGAATTTTTTTTTCATTTGTTTGTTTTTGTTTTTGTTTGTTTGTTTGTTTTGTTTTCCAGAAAGAAACCATTCTAACTTTGATGTTTACTTCACTTTTAAGCAGAGCAAGGCAAGTTTTGACGGTTAAGAAACTTTGATGTGGGTTTGGAGCATGTATAAAATATCAGTAAATCTATAATAACCACTAGAATTATAGCAGTTTGGAAAGGAGTCTGTATGAATTTTAAATGCTTTGTTTGCAGAAGTGGTATACATCACTTTGCACTATGACTAAAGAAAGGTGTGGCTTCTTTGGAAAAACTTACCCAGACTTAGTTCTGCACTCAGTTTGGTTGAGTTGAATTATACTTTATGAGAAAACAGAAAGATCAAACCTGTGGTTTGGATTAAATCTTTCTAGCACACAAAGCCATAAGTGATTAGTTTAATCTTTGATATAAAATGGTTAACTTCTATTTAATATGATTTTAAAAGTCCTGCTTTTGTCTTCCTTGTTTTTAGGTACTATAGTCTAAGAGAGAAAATGTATAGAGTAGGAGTCTTTCTGCTAACTCTTGCTACCAAGATCTGTTAAGGAACATCCAGGTGCATGTCAGGAAGAATTTTGGGGTTCTTGGCAAAAGAATCCTTAAGGATCAGATCTGCTATGCTCGTATTCAAAGGAAAAGGAGTCAGGGATATGAGAGTACTTCGACTTTAGAACTGAGGTTAGAGGATCAAAGACAGAGCGTGAAATAAAATAAAAAAAAAATAATTATATACTCATGGTTCCTTAAAGGTAAAACGATCCTCTTCATCTGCTTGCTCCTCTTTCTTATCATTCATCTACAACATAAAAACAAAGACCACCGGTTAAAGGAAACATCTCTGTAAAAGCAGGGGAAGCAGAAATATGAGTATTTTCTTTTCTACAGGAAAGGAAAATTGAACCCAGTTCTAATATTAAAACAGATTGCTAGGAAATAAATATTTTACTTAGCTATTTGCTGAGAGAAGAGAAAAGACTCCTTTTTGGCATTAGCCCAGTAAAGAGAACTTGAAAGGTTAAATAAACATAGATTCCTGAGAGGTAACAGTGTGGTATGGTTCTAGAGAGGATAGCAGTATGAAGTTGAGTATTTTTAGTGGTGCTGCATTTGCTGTGCTAACATTACTTTACACTATAAATTGGGGTACCTTTTATGGTATTTTGCTAGCATTATAGTTTATATTTGTGTTGCATACTTCCACTGTGTTTCCTACTGTATATTATAATAAGATATATAGTTCTGCCACAACAAAATAAGATGCAATAAAGCTTGACTGATTGGTGCTGCCTGTATATTTCAGACTGTCAGTTGAAATCAGCCTGAATTTCCAAGTTGACAGTAAATGAATATTGATACAAAAACTATTCAAGCTTTTTACTCTGTGTTCTAGTAGCTTTTTTTTTTTTACTTCTTCATCTGGATTTGAGAGGTCTCTTAACCCATCTAACTGGGAGAATAGGAGTAAACATGTTTTTACTTCTGAAAGTTGAAGGATGCAATGTTTCTCATTGATGAAAAAATAGAACAAGCACAGGAAAAGGTATTCTCCAGAAGTTAGATTTTTTCTGTTTCTTATTTATGTCATTTTATCATGATATCCAATGTTACATGCAGATTCTATCTGAACAAAGAAGGTAGAAAGTTCCTTGAAAGTCAATACTTAATTCTCTTTTGTCATCTATGAGAGAGAGGAGTGTATTCTACTTCCACTCATTGTATATAATTGTATGATATCAAAGCAAGGATACTTTAAGGTGGGGAAAGAGGACTGCGGCTTTCCTTGAAAAGAAGTGTAGTTCTCCACTTTCAAGCTCCTCTTTCTCAGAAAATCTGGACAATGTCAACTTCCCTAAACCTATCTAGGCGGCACAGTGTTTTATGAGGAGATGGTAAGATGCCTAAGGAGGTTTACTCTTAAGAACATGAGGAAGGAAAGCCCTACTGAAGCATGTCAGAGATAGGAAATTAGTAGCATTTCCTGGATCCATTAGGAATATTGTTTAAAAAATAAACAATATTGATATTAATATTAATATTAGAAGATCTTTTGAAAAAGATGTTACAAGTTCCCCTCTTTGGTTAACAGAACATTGTGTTTGTGGGGCCTGTCTAACATAATAAATAGCTCCCTGAAATTCCCACAGGGTTTCTCAGTTCTTTCTCTATAGCCATAATCCTCAAAAACTCCCACTGATAGTTACCCATAAATTTCTTTGTTGGGAGTGATGTGTATCAGGAGTACCATAATTACATTTTATATAAATCTCGGGAGCCCTTGATTGTTTAAAAAGACATTGAGAGCTTTTTCTTTCCTGAAAGACTGAGTTTTAGAATGTGCCTGATTTGGGAGGGACATATGTATTTTCCTGTTAATAGCAGCTGCCTCCCTTAAAGCTTCTCTACTCCTCTTCCTTTCTTGATCATATTGGACCTTTCATCAGTTGAAGGCTGAACAAGTAAAATGATGGAATTAAATAATATTTCATGATGTACCAGATTTCAAGTAGCTGGGAAAAAGTAGACCTAAGATTCAAATAGCACACTAATACTCTTTAAAAACATGCTGGCTAAAAATCATTGCTAACACTGTTGTGTCCTCAGAGTGAACAGTAACCAACCCATGAATAAAAAGATTAGGTATTCCTGAAGAGCATTCAGTTGTCAGGTTCAGCTGATGTAGATAAAACTAGCTCAGTTGTAACAATTCTCAATCAATATCATGATACTGAGGAACATCAGTGAGTTTAATTAAATAAATTTCTCCCTCCTAAATTAGAAATTAAATAAGAAGCTTCAGGAAGATATTGCAGTTTTTGGAAAAAAAAAGGAAAAGTTGCTTAAGATGCTTTCAAGAAAAATGAGGATCCATAGAGCACTGCATTTACTCTTAGAGATCTCTTGAGCACTTCTATGTTGTATATCTTGAACGTGTCTTAATCTTATCAGGGAGAGCCCCATCTAGGTACTAGTCTCATAGTTTTTGCATGAAAATCAGACTTTGATGCACAATGGAGGCCAGAAATGCACAAAGCTATTTCCCATTGACAGGCAGCAGGTCCTTCTGTGAAAGCTTGAGATGCTTGCAAAAATTGTTGGCAGATTTTTAGATATCTTCAGTAACCATCTCCAGAATAGATGACAGTTTTTCAATATTGCAATTGAGTAAATGACAGATACATGATAGACTGCAATGTTCTGAACCATATGAAGAGCAGCTGAGGTCAGTTGGTCTGTTCAGCCTGGAGAAGAGGAGACTGAGGGGAGACCTCACTGCAGTTACAACTTCCTCGTGAGGGGAAGAGGATGGGCAGGTACTGATCTCTTCTCTATGGTGACCTGAGGAATGGCCTGAATTTCTGTTAAGAGATGTTTAGGTTGAATATTAGAAAAAGATTCTCTCCTGGTTATAGTAGCCAGGGCCAGTTTGCCATTGCGTGGGTGTGTATTCTAAACCCTCTATGTCATTTTCTCATGAACTGCTAGCAATGGATCATTTGCAGCAGCTGCCCAGGGCACATCTGACGCCTCAGGCTACAAGCTGGGTGAGATAAGGAAGAGATAAGCTGTGAGATAAGGAAGTTTTCCTGTCTTCACACCAATGACTCAGGTGTGGCAACTTCCCTCCAGGGAACCATTAGTACCTTCACACCCACCTGAGGGGTCATGTCTGCTATTGGGCCATTAGGGATGCCAAAAATATGCCATGATTCACCTCACAGAGTAAATCACCCATTGTGAAACTCCCCACCCTGGGGGAGGGACTGGGCATTCCCATCTGAGCCCAAGCAGATATAAGTGTTGGGTTTTGGGACTAGGAGCGCCACTCATCCAATCTAGAGGAGGACTGGAGCCTCTGCAGGACTGTGACTCTTGATCAGACTGTGGCGATCATCTTCACCAGCAAGTTTCTTCTTTCCTATTACTTTTAACTCAGGGGTCCATGTGGTGCTCAACAGAGGAGTTGGCAAGCTCCATTCTTCTCATGCCCTACTATACTGGGCTGTACATTTGCTTTTTATGGGTCAAATGGATTTTCCTTTTGTATCAGTATATTTATTGTGATCTTTTTATTAAATTGTTATTCTGACTTGCAATCTCATTCTGAGTTGGGTTTATTTCTCCTGCCAGTTTACCTTTAAACCAGCACAGCTTCTTCACCCAGAGGTTGGTTGGGCACTGGAACAGGCCCCCCACCCAGGGAAGTGGTCACAACATCAAGAAGTATTTGGACAGTACTCTCGGGCACACAATGTGACTTGGGGATGGTCCTGTGCAAGGCCAGGAGTTGAACTCAATGATCTTGGTGGTTCTCTTCCAACTCAGCACATGTTGTGATTGTATGAACTGGGACAGAGAGCTAGTGGCTATTGTAATTTTTTATACTTATTACACTTTTGGTTTAATGAAGGGACCTTGATATCATATATCCTAGTATTCTGTAGAGAGTTACAGTGGGTTTGCTCAGAAACCATAGAATCTTATTCTGTGTTCAAGTTCTGTGGCTTGGCCTGCCTACCAAAGTGGTTTCTGACTTTGACTCATCACTGAATACCATGGGAAATGTTTATGCTTCTAAAATGCCATCCTATTGTATTTTGACTCTACTGATAGAAAAGATTTGTGAAGTATATGAATGTTGCTCAGGAAAATGACCTTAGAAGTTATCAACTTAGCTGCAGTTAAAATAATTTCATTCTGGGCCCTTGTTTGTGTTTCCTGGGTGATTTAGTTAATGAAGTTATATTTTTTTTCTTTTTAAATAAAATTGAACTAATTTAGAATTGATGCTCTCCTCATTTAATATGGAAAAGAAAACCACTATCAATTCTCTAAGATCAAAATATTCCCCTACCCCCACCCTCCTTGGAAGGCCCACAGAGAAGTAATTCTGCTATTTCAGGAATCCTACTATGGAGCATCTTATACAGCCCTGGAACAGATGTGCAAAGTAGAAGGATCAACCTTACTGATTCCCAGTCCTTCCAACTCCTTTCACCTTGACTTTGCAGGGTAGGGAGGCTTGTTTGTTTTATTATAGCAAGGTTAATTAAGAGGTCAGCTGATCTCCATCACTGCAAAACCTATCTTGGACTGGCTCTGAAAAGCTGTCATGACCCTTGAAAAGTTTTATTTGGAAGCTATGAGTATGAAGGTAAGTTATAACTTGAATGTATGACAGAGTCTGCTTGGGTCTAGATTTTGAAGTTCAAGTGTCTTAGGGGAAAGGAGACAACTACAGACATTGCATCTGGCTAGTAATTTTTTGTCACTTGGATTTTTTGTTATTGGGTTTTTTTGTTTGTTTTTAATGCGTTTTTTAGTTTGTCTGTTTTTGGGTTTTGTTGCTGTTGTTTCCTAGATGGTGGTGATGTGTTAGGGATTTTTTTTTTTGTGTATGTGTTTTGGTTTTTTTGTGAGTGGTGGTGAGTTGAGACATGGGGTTGGTATGCTGTTATTTGGCATTCTTTCTGATAGCCTGAACAAAGTTCCTCAGTTCACTGTAACGAAATTTGAAAATTAAGCATCTCTCCAAATCTGTCTATCTATCTGTCTATCAGGCAGCACCTGCCTGGTGCCCAACAGTGAAATATGTCAAAGTACATATAAGTCATAATTAAAATCTTGTTATTTCTTTCTGATATAATCCAAAAGAGTAATTAAGCAGTTAAAAATGAAGACTAGAAAGTAGTGCTACCATGTAGGAGACGTGTCCAGCTTTTAGATATTATTTACAGAAAAGGAACCTGACAGTTCCCTGAGCACTCTAACAGTGATTTTTCTTAATCTCTGTTGGATTTGCTATTCAGTCTTTCACAAAAGGTAGAATAGCCGCAGGGAGAACAATCACCAGGAAAACATTGTTAGATGACACTGCTGAATGATAAGTACAAGTGTGGTGGTTTTCACCCAGTGTCCACCCAAACCTCGAGGCCCCTCCTTTCACAGAGGGAAAGGGAAAAGGAGGAAAGGCATAAAACAGCTGAGAATGACAAAACAAACTCAGAGTAGCTAAATACTTAAATTTATTACTGACAAGATAAGAACTAAAACTAAAAGCACTAAAACTAAAAAGTAAGGAATAAATCAGTCTCAAGAACACCCCTCTGCTCCCACTCCTCCCTCCCTCCAGCAGTTCGAGAGAGCAGGGAATGGGAGTTTTGCAGACGAGTGTTGTTGCTGCCATTCCTCTTGTCCTGTGGGTCACTCCATGGGGTGCACTCGGTCCTTCCCCTGCTCCCATGGGGTCCCTCCCATGCAAGACAGTCCTCAATAGACTTCTCCAACATGAGTCCACCCCCTGGACAACACGTCTACTGGGGGGAAAAAAATCTGCTCCAGGTGAATCTCCTTCTCTGAGTCATGGCTGCTTCTAGCAGCTTCTAACAGAAACCATCCTGGAAGCCCCCACCTTCTACTAAAATTCAGCTACAGAAACCCATGACAACAAGCCACTGTTTTCTTTTTTTAATGAGATAAAAAGTTAATGCAGAGTGAAGACTCACAGCTGTATAAAGGATTTTTAGTTTTTTTCCTCCCTTAGTTCAGCATCAAATATGGAACTATTTCTTTGGACCTACATCTAGTTTTCTGAGAGACTTCTCCAGGGAAAGTGGATTTACTTAAAACAGTCTGGAAAACACAGAATTTCTCTGAAATTGCTTTCAAATTATTTTCCTCTGAAAATGGAGTAGGAGTTAGTCCTTTTATGTGACAACAGGCTCTTACTAGCTATAGCACTTTGTCTGGGCTGTAGCTATTTGCCTTGGCATCCCAAAGGAAGTCCCAATCAACTGGCTGGTCTCTGCTCTGCACTTCTTTGATGCTGTGCTAAATTGTGTTAGGTTTCAATATTTACTAGCGGTAGGAAAGAGAAAACACTTTTCTATATCCCAGTCAATACAATCAATCACATGGAATACAAAACTTTATGCTTCCTGTTGCAGAGGCAGTTTATACTTTTTATATTCTACAGTTGCTAGATAAACACACAGCACCCAATTAGTCTTCAACATAGGGTAAGAACTTGGATATTTGTCTGAATTTCTGCAGCATTGGACTAAAACGTGTATTTCTGGTCTACCTTAATGAAATTTTAAGTCTCTTCTGTAAAAAATTCTTACTCTTAACAGGTAGAAAAAGTGATTCCCTGTGTCTCTGCTGGTTTCCAAATGTCTACAGTTCACAGTAGTTAGACAATAGATATCTTGGTAAGGGGAGAATGGGATTAAATCATGCTAGAGGTCTCACTGGAGATTTAATTCAAGAGAAAAGCATATGTGCAGGTTTATGAACTTTGTATGAGTACTGTAAATAGTGCTTCCTCTCTCTACCATAATTTTTGGATGCTCTTGTCATATACTCTTTTCATATGCTTCTTGAGGACTGTGGTTCATTCGACTTTACCTTTATCCGGTATCTCTCATATTTTGGTATTGACTTTTCATTATGTATTTCAGAATTTAAGAAACACTTGAACTAAAGAAGGTCATAGATTACAATAAGATTTGTTTACAAGGAAGGAATACAAAATGGGGTTTTTTTGAGAAATAGTTTTTTTTGTGAGTTATTTGTGTATCCTTGATTTTGATCTGCCTCAAGTATTGCATTATACATTTTATGCCTTTGAGTGTAGGATGCTGGGAACAGCTGTGGATATGAACACATCCTCAAAGGGGAATCACACTCTTTAGAAAACAAGATGTAAAAAGTTTGTAAAACATCATGTCTGATTCAGAGTGGATGCCAATAGCTGTTTGACAGTGTGCAACAGAAGTTTGTAAGTATTAAGGTCAGAAAGATACTTGTGTTTGATACAATACGTTTTGCTATATATTATTCACATTGCCTCATTCAGTTTTAGATGGTAAAACATGTATTTAAGTCCTCAAGCCGTAAAGTAAGTAACAAAAGCCATTTGTTACACTTCTCTAAAAGAAACTTTGGAAATAACTAGTAACAAAAATAAGGTCCAAGTGTTTCTTATTGTAAAGTGTAGGGTTAAAATATTATTCTTTACTTTGGGAATGTTTTGCTCCCATGATAATTCAACTGCTCAGTGTCTCCCACTGATATTTGCTATTGTTATGGTAATAATACTTATCAGAGTGGTGCCAAAGCTGTGGCTGTGTAAACATTTCCTAGGAAATGACATGAGGGAGGCTTTTGTTCAGGCTTTGGTCTGTAGAGCTCATAAGGTTCATAAATCAGAAGGACAGTGTTCTTTCATACAATTGTTGAAGCAACAATGACCCAGTGAAATTCAAGAACTGCTACAAGGGGAACAATTTCCCTTTTAATCTCCTACACTTGCTAATTCATGCTTGGAAAACCCCTCACACTAATAATTTTAGATTGAAAGAAAGCAAGAAAACTAACTATTTATTGTCAGTCAGTGAGTGCACAATCCAAACACAATTCTTTTGGGGGGCAAGTACCAGTTTCTGCAACATTACAAGGTGTATGGATAGCCCTTGGGCTGTCATTAAGCTCCTTCCCTGGTCACATTAATGAACTACAGTGATATGTTACTCAGCTGTACATATTTTAAAACAAGACAGGATTCAATCTCCTGATAACTTCGTGATATCGTGACTATTATCCATTCCTGAATGAAAAATATTTTCAGCATTAAACTATTAGGCCATAATCAAAATGAAATTCAAACATAACTTTTTTCACATAATTTCCACTGAACTCCCACACATGTACTTCTCTTTGGATTTGGAAAATAAATGATGTTTCATTATGTTTACTACTTGTTAGTTATCAAAATAGTATCATCAGGCTATTTACTTCAGACCTGTTATGGACATGCAATATAAGCAGTTAACATTAGTCCCACTAGAAAAATACAACACCTATACATGTTTTCATCCTCAAAATGGTACTACTTGCACTTTTTATTCTACAAAGCTGCCCAATTATAAAAGGCTTTTTTGGGCCACCTTACCACATTGCACAACTATGAATCATACAACCATGGAATGTTTTTGCTTGGAAAGGACCTTAAAAATCACCTAGTTCCAACCTTCTGTCATGGGCAGAGGCACCTTCCACTAGATCAGGTTGTTCCGAGGTCCATCCAACCTGGCTTTGAAAACTTCCAGGGATGAGACATCTGGGCAACTTGTTCCAGTGTTTGACCACTCTCACAATAAAGACTTTCTTCCTAATACCTAATCTAAACCTGATCTTTGTGCCAAAGAGAGTATCAAAGTACCGTGCAGTTGCTCAACATGATCTAAAGAAGTACAGGCAGAATACAGCAGCCTGAGTATTGTGTCTGTAATGCTACTGCTACACAAAATGACTCTCTACAACTCCCATTTTATTTTGGATTAACAGTAAACTTCTAAGTGGGTAAAGAGAGAGAGACAAAAGAAGGATTAAGGAAGAGGAGCAAAAGGCAAAGAATACTTGTACAGCTTGTCATAACATCTACACAACATGTTTAGGTCTAATTACAAATCAAGTGGAATAGGTTTTATGACTTAGTACCTATAAATGCTCTTGTAATTGGAATCTTAAGTATTAGAAACGTGTTTCTAAAACTTTTTTTTTTTTTTTTGCTGAAAAAGTGATGTTCTGGTTTAGGAAAGTAATCCTAGGAGAGAGTTCGGTCTTGAAAATCATGCAGAGATTTAATTTCTTTATTACATCTGGGTAATGAAATAATTTTTTTGGAATCTTCACTTCCCAATGGTTACTTGAAATTCAGTTTGTTGAATGCTTTGAATACACTGCTGGGTGCCTAATTTTCTAGATGTTTAAAAATTAAATATGGCAGAACTAGTGTCTCTCTCACAGATTTACCCTATATACTCCTAAGAAGCGGGGTTGTTCCATATTAACTGAAATCCAGTTAAATATTTTTTAAAAAAAGTTTGACTTCTGCCTGTACTTCAGTTTCTTCCTTCAAGAGCACATCAGTTTTATGAATGCTTGTTAGAATTTGTGTCCCCATGTATTTTTAATATCAACTTCAAATTTTTTTGAAGTTACACATATAAGCGCATATTTCAAGATTATACATTAGGCAAACAATCTACATATGTAATTGGCTCACATTGCAATTTGAATAACTTTTCAGTTTCTGAGCAATCCCTGTCTCTAACCCATATCTATAAGTGTTTTTCAACTGATCTGGCTTAAGACTTTTCATTTCTGCTTTTATTTTTTTGTTGTGGGTATGCAGAACAAATTACATTAGGGCTTTCTCCTGGAAATGTGCTATCCCCAGAGAATAGGGGACTGTAATTTATTAGCACTTTCAGCCATTTCTTTCCTTGTCTGCTAGATATTTTCATGACTGATAAAAAGACGTTCTGACTAATCTAATTCAATATAAACATACAGATAAATTCAGGGATATATAATACTTTAACCAACTAGGAGAGGTAAGAGTGGGAGGATTGATTGAAAAAAGACAAAACATTTAATACAGAAATAAAAAAACCCCCACAGAACATGCTTTAGTGTTACTTGCAATGAGTAAGGAATCTGGGCCATTGAATGACGAATGTTCTGACTTTTCTGTTTGTTTATTCTCACTTCTGAGTGTTTGTTTTCTGGGTAGTGTCCCTTTCCTACAGCTGAGAGACTGGCTTTCTATGTCTGAAGTCACATGCCTTCATGAGGTTTCCTTGTATAGAGATCTTAGTTTATTTCTTTCTATTAATTTACTGACTGGACTTTGTTTATAGACTGTGTCTTCAAACAAAGGTTTCTTCAGCTACAGCATATTTTGTTAGGCACAGCTTGACTGTTTCATTGCATTATCATGGTATCTCACAATTACCTTGTTATTTCACACTGAACAGAGCCCAGTTTGGAGAAGCTGCAAATGTGTTTCATTACTACTAATATTTCTTTAAAGTTCTGAAATTAAGAAGATTTTCAGGGTAAAGAGTATTCGGCCATTTGTGCTATAGCAAGCAAATCTTACACAGTATAGTTCTTGTGGTGTCCTTATATATAGGATAAAACACACATTTAACACTGGGGCCCAATTTCTTGATCTGAACTAGGTCCTATCAAAAGAAGTACGGGAAAAAAAGTGACTGGCTGTCTTGCTTTGGTTTTTATTTTCTTTAATAAAGATAAAATTGTGCATTCTTCTGAGGTATTGTTCACACTACTGTAAATCAGTTTTAGTGAAAGAAAGGCAGTGGAAGAATACATTATTGCACACAATGTGTTTGATTCTGCTAAGCCCTGGCCAAAGAAAGGACCATTGTTGCTTATAGGTCATTGTATGAGTATATGTACAAAACTTTGAACTAGACTACTTGGACTGATATATCTGCATGGCTAGTTGTGATCTTTTGTCTGGTTAATCAGGCAATTAATGATTCACAGTTCTCTAAAACTAAGCATACATGATTTTTTTTATGATGCCAATATTAAATTTTTTCTTTCTGACTCATGGTAATGTGTCTCTATATTTTTTTTTTAACCTTCAGATGTTTTTCTTTCTTCACCTGCTTTAAAACTCACAATATAAGAATAGTCTTGCTCTTACCCCTCACTGTAAGGATTGTAGGACAGCAGGAAAAAAAATCAACAGGAAAGAGAGATACCCTGAAATATATACAATGACCATTCCTTTTATTGGAAGGAGACACAGAACTTATTAGGCCATCTTGCTAAACTAACAAGAAAACCAAGATAAAAGAAAAATTTTACAGTATATTAAAAAGATGCAGTCTCCTGAATCAGAGAGAAAAGTCACTCAAGTAGAAAATAGAACTTCTAAAAATTAAAGAAAAAAATGTATTTATACCATAAGGAGATGTAACTAAAAGTGAAATTAATTCTAGGGAAAATGTCAGTATAAAACACATCTTCATGAGAAGAATAAGAAGTCCTATAGAAGATAATAATTCCCAGGAACAAGTGACCAGTAAATTAAGAAAAATCAAGGGCTAATAAATCTAGGAACACATGGGAGATAGCCAAGAAACCTAAATAAAAATGTATCTCTCTCTTAAACATTCATATTTAAAATGCACAGGATTTAGGGGTGGTCTGGGAACAGGCAATGAACAACTGTCAGTACTTCAAGGATTCCTGAGCAGTTATGGAAGAGTCAAAGTGTTAGAATGGTTTGTGTTTTGTCGGAAAAAGCGTGAATTAAATGAGAACCTGTTTTTGTTATAACTATTTCTATGAACATGGGTTCCAACTTCTACATTTCTAGCAATGATCTCTGGATATTGCATTAATATGGGTGCTAATTCTGGGAAACAGAGATGATTTAATTCAGTGATTGTGCTGTTGTCTAGTCTACCACCATGAACATTTTTTGATGCATAAGGTTTTGTATTTAGAATAATTACAAAGCTTCAGCTGCTAAGCCCTTAGTGCATTGGATAACACCAGACCAATTTGTCAAAACCTGTAACTCATCCTGTATAATCTTAATAACATACACAACTTTGAATCCTTTCTGCCTCTCTTCTTTAGTCTGCTGAAATTAAAATGAGTCTACTCTAAAAGAATCATTGGGAGATACCAGAAACTTTGGACTCCTTGCTAAAGCTCTACTCTCTTCTGTTATAACAAAAAGGAATGGAAATAGAAGGTTTCTAGCACTCCACAAAAGCAGGGTCTTACTATCTAGTAACTTTTCATTGTCTAATTGATTGAAATCTGATTAGATCTGTCATTTAGCTCTTGATATAATGACTGAATGTGTTGAAATAAATCATGTAGGAATTCCTTGGACCAACATAAATAGCAATCTATGCTTAATTAAACAGACATAGATCCATAAACCAAAGAATCATAGAAATAAATAGAATAGAAAAGCATTATTTAGGCTGAAAAAGACCATTGAGCTAAACTATTAACCTACTACCAAGTCTACCACACATCTTTTAAATACCTCCAGGGATGGTTACTCAAACACTTCCCTGGGTAGCCTGTTCCTGTGCTTGTCAACCCTTTCTGGGAAGAAATTTTTCCTAATATCCAATCTAAACCATCCCTGGCACAACTTGAGGACATTCCTCCTCATGCTGTTGCTTGGCATCTGAAAGAAGAGACCACCACACACCTCTCTACAACCTCCTTTCTGGTAGTTGTAGAGAGCAATAAGGTCTCCTCTGAGCCTCATTTTCTCCAGAATGAACAACCCCAGCTCCCTCAGCAACTCTTTCTAAGACTTGTGCTCCAGCCTCTTCACTAGCTTTGTTCCCTTTGGACACACTCCAGTGCCTCAATGTTCTTCTTGGTAGTAAGGGGCCCAATGCCTTTAACTTTTCTTAATATAGGACTCAAAACCCCCCAAAATTCAAAAAATCCTATCTCACATCACTGAGATAACTTGCCAGCACTTTTAGGTCACAAATTTTCACATCTCCATTTTATGTGACTTATTAATAGTATCTCTTCTGATTATTAGCCATATCAATGTGATGAATAGATTTTTAATTATCTGAAATTAGTCTGAATTAAACAAATTTGCATCAAGGTGTCAGGGAGAACTTTAGAGATGAAGTAAAAAATACTAAGGGCAGAACTACTAAAGGTAATAAGTTCATTCTGTATAAGCAATGAACCAATTCAGTTGTTTTTGCTAGAGTTCTGTACCATCCAACAGTAAAGCAGATTCTACAGCAAACTAAATAATTTTAGGATTTATTAAAAGCAATTGGGAATATTATGATGTGTAGAAGAGAAAAGGGCATTTCAACTATATTGATTTGTGGTCAAATTATTTTCACAGTGTCACAACTGATTCACGTCTAATGACATTTCCATTTCAAAATCCTCATTTTTAAAAAAAGTGTCTAGACCTTTCTGACTGCAAATAATTCAAAATTACTTCCACACATGTCCTCAATATAGAAGAACAATGAGTAGATTTTCCACTCGGATACCATTGTTTTAATTTGTCCTATGTCACCACAGGACTCAGTTCATAGTCTCTAAAAGTTGTTCATAAAAATTCTGGAATGTTTTACCTAATATCATAATTTATTTAATTGCATTTTAAAGAAAATGAGAGTTTTAAAATTCAAGTAATCTGTTTTCTGAATCCTGAAATACAATCACCTTAGTATGTATGCTAGAATATCAGGTCATGAATATCATTAGTGTCTAAGAAGTCCTCCGAAAAAAGTCACCAGTTAAGAGCAATAGATCTTCATTAAGACTCTTGTGCTCTAATAATTAATTAAAATTTTACTACAACTCTGTCTCTCTCACTAATCTTTAAGGATTCTAAGTAGTTATTACCTGGTCATCTGTCAGATTTACTGGGCTACTTTCGTCTGATTTTTGAATAAAATCAGTTACTGG
>VXAU01002372.1:137169-151720 GCA_013399695.1 Formicarius rufipectus | reverse complement strand
AAAAAAAAAAAAAAGTTTCTTTGTGGCAACAGTTAAAACCCCAAAAGTACAGAGCAGTGAAATATCAATAAAAGAAAGTATGATCTGAGAAGCATCTGGGCAAACACTGACCAGAAAATAGCATATTATAGGTAAAAACCATAATGGACTGCTAGGGTATGGTCCTGTGGGCCAAGAGACCCTTGTTCGGTCCCTTGCAATGTGGCATATTCTGTAATTCAGTGATTCTGTGAAAATTCCACACAGCCTTCACATCGTTTAGCTTTTATAGTTTCATAGTTTTTCCATCCAGACAGAGACTGTGTGGAACATTAGCTGTCTTCAGTAGAAATTCTAGGCATGAATGTTAGAACATTTTCCTTTGTCATAGCAAGAACTGAGTGTATATTATATACTGAGTGTATATACTACAAATACAGTATTTTTACTGCGACACAGAATATAAATCTATGAAGGTCACCATAATTTATTATTTGCAAATATATTTTAAAAGTTTTTTGTACATTTGTCCTAATTCATGTTCTGTTCTTGTCATTTATCCTTAGAGCAAATGGAAGTAATTCCACTGCTATGACCCAGCTTTTAAAAATTATGACGTAAAACAAGCCTTCCTTAGGTAATTATTGCCAAAATAGTTAAAAATGTCAATTTGAAAGAGATGTTTGAAATACCTTCTTCACTCCATGCTGTTAATTTTAATGGAGGTTTCCCAAAATATGGTCTCCTAATTGTAATTGGCTGATTAGTAGCTAGACTGAGATTTTGTTCTTTCACTGTATTAAAAAATAAAAATGAATTCTATTCACATGAAGGATTTTTTTTCGAGCACAACATTCTACATGTAAGAAAGAGTAAGAAATGCATTTGTGCCTTCCTATGTCTGACTATCTCCTCTTCCCAATGGTCTGTGCCTCCAAAAGTTTTCATCTTACACTTCTCGAAAACATTAGAATCTTCTCTACTACTTCATATTATTTGTGTGGCCCTCCCTGGAACACATGCAATCTATTTCCTTTTCTCATATGCTACAACATCATCTACAGCAGTGCAGATTCTGTTGTAAAATGTGTTATGTGACCCCTAACTGTAGGGACATATAAGGGTATCCTTTTAATATCTGCTATAATGAAATGTTACACAACCCCTGAGTAAAATGTCAGTAAAATATCAGTTTGATTCTGTACTTTAAAAGTAAAATAAATCTGTCTATTAATACTCTCTTGAATTTGTAAATTACGTAAGCTCCATTGAGATACTCTTTCCTTCTCTGTAGTCAAAGTCTTATTTCTGCAAATATCTTAATTATTTTTGGAAAAAGTGTGAAGGATATTTGGCATTTGCACTCATTTTCAACTACACTTCAAGCATAGTATTAAACTGATTTTTTTCCAAATTCTCTTATCCAATATGGGGTTTAGAATTATTAGATAATCATTGCCTTCCACGGGTGAAAAATCTCTCAGGAGTCCTGATGTCTTAGAGCCATTTAAGAAGTGCAGATGGAGACAAAGTGCTGGTGCTTTTTGTTTGTATTTAAGGTAACTGATATGACATGTAGTTCAGATAAGACAACAGTTTTGCAATTACAACTGGCTCATATTTGTGCAATCACTGTTCAAAAGATAATAATAGGAAACGATTTCTGCCTGGCAGAATCGACTAATTAAAGGAAATCTAACATACCGGCATAAATAATAGTCTGGTATTTGTAACAGGAAAAACAAATTGAAGGTCACTTTGTCTTTCTCTTTCTCTGAACTTGTTGTATATGATTTTTCATTATATTCCTGGATATAAGATAAAATGGATAAGTCTATGCTGCATTACATAAAAAAGACAAACTTTCCTATTTATAGTGTGGTCCTATTGCTCATTGTCTGCTTTGTGAGGAATCAACATCTATTATGTATCAGTCCAGGGACACAAGCCATTTTCTAGGTTTGTACTATTCAATCCTGAAAGCAGTTTTGTAGAATTCAGCAAAAAGAAATATTTCATAATCAAGTAATTGAATTTTCAAAACACTTTTCAATGCTCTAGGCACAGATGGTACATATCTAGGAGGTTGTTGATCACATTACCCAACAGATATACAGTATGTTATGCTCTTATGCCAAGTAAAATTTCAATAGATCATAATATGTACTTCAGAAAAATGTTTGCTAAAAGAAAGGACTCTTTATTTCATAAAGAATTCAGAGCCTGCCTGTCATATTTTCAAAATAACTGCTTTTGCATTAGTATTTTTCTGCATGAAGTTTTCTGCGTGCATTTATATGTGGATGCAGATAATATCAGGTGATTAGTCCATTGCCTGCACTCATCTACACAGATTTTAAAACTTGCAGAGTGACAGGACAGGATTAGAATCAAAGGACTAGAAGCCACCTCAATTGTTATTTAATCCTTCCTTGTCTTAGGGCAAGATCTACTCTCCCTAAGTCCTTCCTGTCAAATGTCTGTGAAGCTTTCAACTTGTACTTGCCACTCCATTTTCTGATTCCTCAGCTGTGAACATGATTGCTTTTGAAGAATCTTAGAGATATACAGATTTTAAAGAGCTTGTTTGTCTTTTTATTTAGAGTCAGAATGGATCAGAACAATCTGATTCACTATGCATTTAAAGGCTCTGTCCTGGAATAAATTGTTGTCTGCGAGTTGGATTTCAGTCTGAATTGCTAAGCTCATTCCACACTGGGAAACAGTACAGGGAACCAATGGTGAGCTCCCTGAAACTGGGCTGTGGGGCTTTGAGGCTGCTGCTGGCTGTGGTGAGATGCTCCTAGGCACCCTGTGGGGAGGCTATGGCTCATTCTGGCTCTCACAGGCTTCTTACAGTCTTGCCCTGCTCCTGCTGGCACTGCTGCACCTACTTTGGGGTCACTGCAACACCTGTGGCTCCCACCATCAAGTACTGTCCCCAGCGTGCCTGAGCACAGACCAGAGCAGGTGGCCTGTCCAGTCAGCACTTTGCGGGCAGCCACTCTGTTTTCAAGAGTAAGAGCATTTAGTTGTACACTTCAGGCAGTTCCCTGCCAGCTGGTGTCATTGCCCAGCAATGGCCCAGGCACGCTTTGCTTCCAAGCTTAGGTGTAGCCTTGAGGCATCTTGTGCTGACAGGCACCTGCCAGGGTGTGCCTCTAGTCTTAGCCTGGCAGTGACTCTTGCCAACTTGCCAAATCCAGTCAACATTTCTGCAGAAATCGTTGCACTTAGTAAATAAAAAGAGGAAATTTGTTTTAGGACTGAGTTTCTGTGTTTCCTTCTTTGTATTAATGGTGAAAAAAATGGAATATTTTATTTAAACTTTTGTAACAAAATATACATAACTTCATGAAAGATTAAAATTCAAAAGGAATTTATATGCAGAATTTGGGAGGGAATGCAAAAATGGATTACAGTGCAGACTGAATTTCTGGCATAGAGAGTCTATTGTGATGAGGGGTATAAAAATACCTATAAATAATGAACATATCCATTAAATAAATCAAAAGCTTGACTTATATTCGTCTTTCTAAACCTTAACTTAATTAAAACTTCCATCAAAAGTTTCTAACTGCAGATGTAATTCTAAATGAGGATGCCAGATTGAAAGTAAATGTGATGCAGAAGATGAAAAATAGATGGCTAGCAACTCTTTTAATGGTAAAAATAAACATGTAGCAATCGTGCCTTCATATAACACTAACTGCTGAATAAGGTTCTGGTATTAGCAATGTTTTTGACCTATAACATTTAAGTAAAGCTTATGGTTTAGTTTAGATTTAGTTCAACTCTAAAGTAAGCCAGTCTCTGCTCCTCCACCACCACTACAGTCTCATGACAAATGTTGTTCAAAATATGCAAAAAGTACTCAGTATTAATAAATATTATATGCACACTTCTGTGGTGGTACTCAGCCTAAATAACAAGCCTTACACTTTCTCATGTACTTGTTCAACATAACTAAATAATGACTTAGATTTAATGCTACTTTTTTTCTACTATACAGAGGAAAACATAGAGTGGGATAACTGTTTGGTCCAAACATTATTATGTTGGCAGGGAAAGTTAGAATGTTGGACTTTGTCATAGGTGGAACCCATTTCTCCCTGCTGGGGAACAGTTAGTTGTAATGTGGCTGCTTACATAAATGTTTAAGAACTTGGGCTTTGTTTTTGAATTTTTTCGTAATAGTGTATTATTCAAACAGAATAATTGAAGTGCATAGTTCAAAAGCAGACACTGGTGATAAGAAATGAAGAACTTACCCATACTGCAAGACAGATGAGCAGGTTGTGAGCTTCATTCATCTGGAATAATTGATTTACATCAATTCTGCAGAGCTTCAGGAAATTGCTGTTTCAAATCAATTTGATCCAGTTATAAAGTACAAGACAGTTTAGCTTATTTTAACTGTGCTTTATGTGATGGATATGAAGATATTTAATATTTGGATTTTAAATTGACTAAATTGTGAAAGTATACAACATTTATCTTAATTATAAAATTTACTGATATGCTGATTGGGGCTTAGAAAGCCAAATTATAGTTTACGTACTTTGCAACTGTGGTTAAATATGTATCAACAGAATGTGAAAGGACTCATAAGGAATTAAAAAATTTCTCGAAGGTTATAGGAGCTATTATCAGTTGAGCATTTCTTAAAAGGCACAGATTAAAAAATTAGCAGATTTGCAAAATAAAGTTCCTAAGAAATGTTAGCTTTTATTATGTATAAGATATAATGGAAGTTTAGGAAATTCAATTCTATGTCTTACATATTTTTATTTTTTTTTATTCAAAGAGAAGATTAAAAATAAAAAGGAAGTGCATAAAACATGGTTTCGACAGTAGAATCTCATCTCTTTTTTAACAGACTGCTGTGCTACACTGCAGACATCTGAGCCTGTTTTTCATCATTCTTTTTGTCTCAGACTCTTTCCGGGTAAAATGAATGATGGTAATAAATAATTTGGGAGAAATTCTTGGCAACTCATAAAACAATATTTGTCCTATTATGTGAAACTAAAGGTCAAGGTTTGAAGTAAGATTTTAAAGGAGAGGTCAGCAATGACTTCCTACTCTCCTCGTTTAAAATCCATGAAACTGCTGAGTTTGCCTGCAATATGCCAATACAGCAATAATAGTAAATAACTACTTCTCCAAATAACTCTCCCCGTGAGAGTCCCTGGGCTTTAGCTAGTTTAACCCAATCTCATATCTGTCAGGTAAATAAGTACTACTAACCCTCTTTAACATATAGCAAAATGAGTCTCTGAGAGACTAGCAACAAGGTTATGCAGGAAGTGTATAGCAGCAGAAGAATAAAAGGCTTGATTTCTTTATTCTCATGAGCTTTAGTTACTATATGTTTCTTCTATCCAACATCAGCAATTAATCACGTGTTGACTTTGAGGCTGCAGTCATCACTTTTTTCTCTGCACATATGGCAGCTGCCCCTCTCCAAACTGAAGCCTTTGTGTTACAATGACCACAGACAAAGATCTTGCACGATGGATGAATTCCGTGCATTATCAATGGTGCTAGACTAGCTTCTATTACACACACATACACAAAATTATTTATATGTAATTATTGAATGCCTTTCCACCACAGTAACTCATATTTACATGTGTATGTGTGCATGTGTTTATATGTGTACTAGGTGGAAGGGCAGGTATACAGCTTTGGGTCTAAACAAGTTGGACTGGAAGACAACTGAGTCACTTCTGCTCCTCCTTTTCTTTCTCCAGAGGGAAGAGAATCCATGCCACTGCCAACACTTAAACTAGCTTGATTAATGAGGTCTGTTCTGCCAGGCTTCCTGTAATCTCTTCTGAAGTTTTAGATTTGGTATAATGTAGTTTAGTCTTCCTTGAGAAGTTGGGCTGGTTTTGATTTTATCTGGATCATTAAACCAGAATCTAATTGGCACTCATAATTGAGGAGGAAGACTTCCCCTTTGATCTGACTCAGATAGCAATGAACCAAAATTAACTAGATGCACAGAAAAGGAGCTGACACCAGTGTATTCTGCTTTATTCAGATATGCATGAAATTTGTGTTTGGAAATGTAATACAGCCAAATTCAACATCCAGAATTCATTTTTTGTAGTGACCTGTTGAAATGCTTGTGATCAGTAAGTATAAGTAAATAAAGAGATCTGAATATTTCTGTGAAATTTGATGCCAGTTCTTTCTCTTTATTGAGGGATTGTTTTAACTAGAAACTCCGGGATTTAAAATTTGAGATGCTTACTTACTTTCCTTCATGTTGAGTTAGACTCCACTCTAATCCTTGTCTGTAGGTGGCACTGATCCTTCACTTTAACGGCAGCAGGGAATTTATGAATGCAGTGAATTGCAAAAGGAGACCTGATTTTTTTAAAAACAAAAATATGTCTGTGCAGTTGTGAATCTGATAGTTACATGAAGCATGTATGAACGTAAAGAGCTCACAACTATAAGAGTGAAGGAGGCATGTTCCTGTCTTTAACCTATAGAGAGTATAATTATGTAATGTTATTCTGTATGTTTTGACATGTATTCTTTATGGTTTTCTTTTCTCAAGAGCTTTAGAACTTGAAGCAAACAAGAACTGAAAAACCTGAGCAGCACCCCATGCCTGCTTGATTTCCTTGGAATCAAAAACTGATTTTACTTTTTTATTTTTTTCTGTTTGAATAATTCCTGAAGTGATGTAATTCTGCTAGGACTGCTGCAAGATTCCAGATAGCATACAGCAAGCTATCTGAATATCTGGTATAAATCTATTTTTTGCATTCTTATATTTGTGGATTAATAAGACAAATTCAATTAGTAATATCTTTTCTAATCAAAACAGGTAGATTCAGAAAGTGAGATACTGTACCACTGAAAATATTACAGCCCTGGGTTGGTCATCCTTACCTGCAATAATATGATCTTGCATGGGAACAGTTAGTTGGCCAAGAGAAAAAAAAACCCACAGAAATTTGAAAACTGAGTAACATAAACCAGACAGGAAGAAATGCTGAAGAGAGTAATAGGGCCTATTGCCGTTTACTCAGAGACAGTTAAGAACTTAATTCCATCAGAGAAACTGAGCTATGAAGTCTGCTCTCATGTAATATTGTCTTTAAATCACATCTTCATGCTATCCCACCCTAAAGCAGCAAAAATTAATTTATTCTGATTGCCTGTCACAGTAACCCTGGAGGAATGTCCTAAATTAATACGCAAGGTATTCTGAAACAATCATCCATTGTTTTCCAAGTTGTTGGAGTTGTACAGATTAATAAATATTTAGTGAAGTGGGTATTTGAACTGAGCTCTCCCATAGGAGTATCCTAACCAATTCTGTAAGTCTCTCTGTCAGTCTGTCACTTTTTCCTTCTCCCTCTAGCCCATAAATAAGGTCCTTCAGTTTACATGGAGGTATGCTGGACTGAAGTTCAACATGCAATTAGGGGAGCAATTCAAAACTACTTAATAATTGGGATGTTGAATGTATTTGGAACTATCTAACTCATCCATGTCCTATCAAAAAGGTATACTTACAGGTTATCTGTGAGAGGGAAACTGGCAAATGAGATGTGAATGAGATCTAATCTGAGAAGGAGTTTTTCCTCAAACACCTTGACAATAATAGCTTTTAGATGATGATACTAAATATTCTCAGTTTGAAAATCAGAGTCTTTTAGATTTTGTTGCTAAGAACTTCAGGATTTTATATGTGCAGTACTTAAATCTAGATATCTACTCTGAAGAGTTCCTGAAGATTTTGGATGCCTCAGTTCTAGTTCTGGGTGCTTGCATGATAATGTGTGTTGGTCTGATATCACTTCCAAGCTATCTGTTTCCCATCAGGAGGTAAACTTTACCTTCAAGATAAAGCAGCAGGATTCAAGACAGTCAATGCAAAAGGTTACCTCAAACCTGACTAGTGTGCCTTAAGAAGATTATTTACCCAATTTAACTGTAGTAAAACTTATTCCAGCATGCACACGTTTCCTTAAATGAAGATTTGGCATTGAGTAGTCTAACATTTGGGTTGAATACATTTTTTATAGTCTCTTTCTTATGCCAAGACTATTACCTTTCTTTTGGAGAGGAAAGCAACAGCAAACTCTAACAAAGTGGGAGGGGAAAAGTGGGACTTGGATTGGGTTATTTCTCTTCCCGGTTTCTTGATCCAGAAATGTTTGGAGGAGGTTTTCATCCTGTGGGGCCTTTATGTTGCATTCAGACCAACTTTTCAGAAGAAATAAAATCTAGTTTTGCTCAGATGAATTTGAATTAGTAGGTGCTGTGCCCAGAAAAGTTGTCTTTGGGAACAGAGACAAAGGATTCAGCAAGTAATAGCTCTGTCACAAGTAGAAAAAGGGGAACATGAAGCCCACAGAGTCTTCTCACAGTTCTCCTTAGATGGTCTTTAAAACTTAATAGAGGAGATTGCTTCGCTATGCTGATCAGATATTTACTCCAGTTCCTTCCCATACCTTCAGCTGTGCTGTTCCTTTCCTTTATTAAAAAAAAAAAAAAAGATCATTTCCCAACACTAACTTCTCTCATTAACTTTTGGGTTTTTTGGCAGAATCTGCCAAAGAGACTTCACATCTTGTGCATAAGGTGTTCTTCATGTATGGATAAAAGGATGCTATGTAAGATTCACTAGGGAGAAGGAACAGGTAGATACAGTCAGATGAGTGCCGAGGTGCCAATACCAGTTAGTGTGATAATGATAATATAATTTTCAGAACTGTGTAGGTCCCACAGACCAAACAAAATTTAAAAAGAGTGTTTGAAGGACAATGAAAAAGTTTTTATTTTATCTTTCTCAGAAAGTTTTCTGAGTCTGAAAGGCTGTAAGGAGTGTTTGGGACACCTCTAAACAGGTAAGGGAACCTGGCAGAAAGGAGACAGGAACTGAGAGCTTGCTAAGATATAAGAGATGTAGCAGTACACTATGTCTTAGCAATTGAGAAATGGACTAATAATAACAATAGCTTCTATATTCCACATATATAATTTCAGGGCAATGTGAATTTTAAGGATGCTATGCCACATTGCTGAGATTTTCAGTGTGGATGAGGCCAGGAAGTAGTTAGAACACATGTGGGTTTTTCCTCAAGGCAATCAGGAAGGCAGTTATTTAACTTTTGTTTGCAGAGTCTGCATCAGAGCATGTCTTTACTTGTGTGACTGACAGAAGGGTTAAGGGACACACAGTCAGTGGCATAAGGTTAAAGAACTAGTCCATATCTAAGAAAGGGTGGTCTTATCTCATGTTTTAGTATAAATACATATGCAATGAGAACATAGCAGGTTTAATAAAGGAGGCGTTTAAAAATTTTTTTAGTGAAGGAATCTGCCCTACTGTTTTAGAACAGCAAATGCAGGGTCTGACAGAAGAGAAGATATTCTATCTGTAAAAGCCAGATGTGGAGAAGTCTCAAAGTGCAGATCAAGAGCAACAAACTTTTTATCAGCCTAAACATCTTCTCATTACCCCAGTTCTCTGCCTTCAGAAGCCAGTGATGCTACAGAAGTCATTCTCACACCCAGTACTGTGGTCCCTTGCTGACGAGTATTTTGTAGACCTGAATGGTATGTATCCAGTATGAAAAGCACTCTCAAAGGATTTTTTTTCCAGAAAGCTTGTCTTTCACCAGTTGGTTATGGCTGTTTATTAACAGCCATATAATTTACAACTAATTTATTTTACCCTGCAGTGATTGCAGCAAAGTCCCTTCACAGCTGAGGAGTGAGCAGCTGAATTGTGCCTTATGTTTGCACATCAGGCAAAGTCATATGGAGAAAAACTGAAGCATATTTTTATTCACAATCAAGAATTACTCTGGAAGCATAGCCTTTCAGAAACAGCCATTTTGGACACAATTATATAATTAATGAAGAACACTCATCTACATAAAATGCATATTTGTATGGATAAACCCCGAATGCAAATAACTTTGTCTTATTCTTATTTTATTCTGAATACATTATTATTTTATATACTATTAGGCTTAGTAAGTGTTTGAAATATTAAATTTAAGTGAAATAATAAAAACCTTTTGCTATTTTTCAAATTAGCATTAATTTATTTTACTGTAAATATTTCTGCAATTTGTTATTATCTTACCAAAATAAACATCAAATTAAGTATTTGAAAGTTTCAATAATTTTAAGAGATAGCTGTACTCATTATGTACTTTTTGAATTTGATTCCTGAAAGTATTACTACAATGCACTGGCTTCCTAAACACAGTATTAATAAAGTTTATCTATAATATGGGCCTTCATTTTCAGCTGGGTTTCAAGTCTACACAATAGCATGGCACCGAATTTCTATTTAGTTAGTTAACTGCTCCTGATTTCACCATACCATTTTTTTTTCTCTTGATATCAGTGAATTAAAGTTAGCAATTTATTTGTCTGTGAGCTTCTCAGCCAGAGATTTTATTGAAAATAAGTGTTCTGCTTTGTGATGACATGATCTGAAAACCTTCAATTTCCTTCACTTGCTGTAAATCACAGGAAGTTAATAGTGAACCATATGCATTTCTAAACTATTTTTGTTAAATAGAGAGAATTACCTTACTATAAGCTTGGTAGCTTATGTCCAGTTAAGTTCAGCAACGTAACATACATATGATAGTCCATTGGCTAAGGAAAAATGAAACACTAAACATGCAGCTTGTTGAAACCTGGTTCCCTCACTCAGTTTAAAAGTGTTCTGTTAGCTGATGGAGAACAGTCAGAAAATACAACAGAACTAGTTAGCACACATCTGCTACTATTTTGAATAAATTGATTGAATAATTACTCCCAAGTACATCTGTGATTTGGCACCTTACTTGCTTCACATTAGAGGATGAAAGGGAAGAAGAATCTGGTGAGTTGATACATGATTTCCCATTAGAGGTGTACAGAAAATGAAGATTTGTACTTGTTTTTATCACTGTGAATCACTGGGTACAACTTGTTTGATGTGAGCAAATATGGTGAGATAAAGTTTTGTCTTAAGAACTGCTAAGGTTTGAGGACATATCAATAAGATGTTGGTGACGCCAACCATCAGGTCAGCTGCTATCAGAACCATAGATGGCAACATAGATATAACCCTGGCAAATGTAAAAATACCAGTACAAAGTGTTACATTTTATTTTCTTATTTTTAAGGTTAGTAGTGCTATTTGTTAGATCTGTCTTTGAATGCTTTATCTCTAGAAAAAGAAGTTCTATTCTTCACCACTTAAATAGAACTCAGAGAAAACAGAAGCAGAAAAGTAGAGAGGCTTCAAAACTTTTCCTGGATCATACGGAAGGGATGTATTATGCTTTGATTTATATTCAAGTTATTAATGGTACAAAATCAAGTGTCTAATATTAGGGAATTCTGTGACCAGAATGTGAACCAACACCATGTGAAGTATAGATATTGCATTATGTAGAAAGAATGGTGGTATATGCATTAGGAAGATGTATATGCATATCTGTTTTCCCTCAAGGATTCCTCCCATCTAGCAGTTAGACTATGAAGGCACAATGAGAATTCTCAAAAACTTGTCTTAAAAATTTCTGCAGTGTTAATGAAAGAAAAGAGATCTCATAGCAGTAGGAGAGATTAAGAGAATGATATTTATCCTTATGCAAGAATCTAATGTATGATTTAAGCAAGACTTAAATGATACTTGTTAGTCATTGATTGAATACATAAAGCTCTGTTGAGGAAATTATGCTGAATGTAGTAAAGTATTATTTTGAAAAAATAGGTAAATTCTTGTATAATGTGTTAAAAATCTTCTTTAAAAAACTGTTACTATCATTGGTTTCAAGTTTTTGCCTAGAAAGTGCTAGTTTATTCTGGAACAAAGTATCAAAAAAGTTCTGACTTGACTTCAGGCTGTGTCACCTGAACACATAGTCGCAAATGTTCCTTCATGATGTCGTTTTGTCTCCTCTGTAAACTCAAAAATTTATTCTTCAGTGCAGGTATGGTTGTACTGGCAAAGACTGATTTGAATGGACGAGTGGATTTTGGAATATATTTGTGATAATTTAGAACCTTATTATCTCATTGAAAGGGTTGCTCCTTCCTCAGGCCCCATTGTGAGATAAAACCATATTGAGGCTTGAGTACCTCCACAGGTGTCCTCTTTTTCTAATCAATGATCTTTAGAATTTGCTTTCTTGCTTGTCAGTTGAAAGTGTGGTCTTGTTTTAATGCAATATAAATAATGAATCCTTGTTTGTCATGAAAAAAAAATCATATGCCTGTATTAACAAATAGATACTTGTCTGTTCAAAATATAGATCTATAAATAGCAGTCTCTTATTGCAAAAAAAACCCCAAACAAACAAAAAAACAAAACAAAAACCAACATGGATTTTTAAAATTTTAATATATATTAGCTGCTTACATTATGGACACCTATTTGTAAAACACTTGGTTCCCAAGTGTTTTTGTCTCTGATTATTCTGAATTTTAAAGCTTAATTAGAAGAATGTCCTTAGAGAACAATGCAAATGTGTCATTAGCTGTTTTATCAAGTGGTGGACTCTCTCATCAGGAACATAAAACTTGAAATTCATTAATAGTTTTATATTTAATTGCATATTGGCTAGGCAGTTTACCAGGCTTTGCTTTACTTATGTTTATTAGAACTGGTTGACTTATTCATCACGGTTAACAATTTTTACTGACATTTTTCGCTTACAAATAATTTCTGATTTAATCCGCATTTCTGTCTTTGAGTTAACAGGCTGGCTCCAGTCTCAGGAAAGTGGAATGTGATTGCTAGTTCTAACAGCACTTCATTTTGATAGATTGGCTGAAGTAACCTAGAGATCAGGCATGAATGACTTGACTCATTTTTGTGGAATTTAGGCACTGAAAAGTGATAAACATAAATCTTGCAAAACCAAATCCATACTCACTGTATTTTAGAAGCTCAAATCAGGCATATAAAGTAGAAATCTCTTTGTTAGGCTCCCTCTGTAGATAGTGTAGAAATACATGTTCTGTGGGGAGTAAATCAGATCACTCAAAAATTAATCTACTTGTACAGTGTAGCCTGTCTCTTTGTGTTCACTGTAACAGGAATATTGAGTGACATAAGTCCTTACTTGGACTTTTATACATACCATAAAGTTATGAAGCTGAACCTTAATCTGAGTGTAAAATGCTGTAGGAGATCAAATTCTTGTAGAAAATTCTGAAGGATGTGTTTAAGTCTTGTCTTCTCCAGTGCACAGTTTAAAACTCACAGAAGTACCCCTGCCCATTTCTGGCTCACAACAGTAAAATTATCTTGGAGTTAGTTATCAGTCATTCCTTTCTCACAAAGTGCTATTGAACGTGGAAGATTGCCTTTTCTCAGGAGCATTACTGCTAAAGATCTTGTCTTAGGTGTAAGAAAGAGATTGTTCTCTGAGTGAGGAGATTTGAACCCGTCTTTAATTCGAAGACGGATGGTGTGGGCAGAAAGGACAGAAATTTGCCATATCCTCACAAAGGGGATGCTTTGTTAAGAAAGTAGGTGGAGCCCAGTACTTCGGCTCTGGGAAAAGTTCGTAGCTACCAGCTGATTGAAATGGCAACACCACATTTTCTTCTTGCCCTTTCTGTTCTCTTTTTGGAAGCATTTTCCAAGACATCTGATTTGATAGGTATGGTTTTAGAAAATGGGAAAAGCAGAATTCAACAGTTAATTATATAAGGAAGAGCTTCACGTTAAGGAAGAGTTTCACGTTAAAAATGAGACATTTAGACAGTGAGTACATTCTGACCTTCTGTAAATCCAAGTGTCTGTGAGGTCACAGATCAGGTAATTTATAATTTAGAGAACTAAATAATGTTTATTCTCCATTATGTGCTTAAGTTGGAATGAACTATATTTTTAATTCTTTATCTAAAACTAACAAGTTTTAGCCCCTTTTCATTTTATTTTTATCTATTTTTTATTGAGGCACACTTTTCTATTTAAAATACCATCACCACTACTATGTAAGTAGGAAAATTAATTTAGTAGATCCCAGAGTCACATGATAGAAGTTCTTGCCTCTCATTGCATCATATTATTATTAATAATAATGATAATTTTCTCACTAGAGAGTAAGAAATAATAAATATATAATATATAGTAATAGTAAATAGATAATGCATTATTATATAATGCATTTATATCAGATGAAAACTTGGATTAAAGGTGATTTTTGTGAGAATTACCTCCCCTTCCAAAAATAAAAAAGGTGAAAATTGTTTTTGTGGGGTTTTAGTACTTGAAAATCATCTGTGTGTTTCAGCTGGTAAGAACATGTGCATTCCCCTAGTTCCTGTGAGACATAAGGAGAAAAATATATCTGAAATATAAAGATCACTGAATTCCTTGTAGCCTGAGGGTTCTGATGTGCATAGGGCAGACTGAGTGGTTGGCCTCCCTAGTTTTCTGTCAGTTCCTGGTCCACAGGACTTGCGAGCTTTGATGGTCCTTGGAGGGGGCAGGCGCAGGAATCTTGAATCTGGTGTTTGTGGTTTTTTTTTTTTTTTTTTTTCAGTTTTAGTTGAAACTGGGGGGGGGAATAGA
>VXAU01002372.1:103655-137157 GCA_013399695.1 Formicarius rufipectus | reverse complement strand
TTTTTTTTTTTTTTTCCAGATTCAGTTGAAACTGGGGATGAGAATAGATATCCCTGCTTTTCAGCTTCATTTCTTTCCATGGTAAACTGAGTATTTGGCACTTACAAATATTATAATACTGATGAAAGAACCAAGAAAAGACACACAAAAATATGGAGGTTTAGGGAAGTGTTCTTGGCCATATTACGGATTCACTTGTTGCCTATATGTTTCTAATTAATCCTGTGGAGTTCCTATCTCCCAGCATTTTATCCTTTTAAAATAAACTGTCTATTGTAGAAAAGAAATTTAGAATTCCTCTTTACTTGATGGGGAAAGTTAAACACTGTTTACATGTATTCAGCCTTATGCTAAATTAGGATTGCGAGTCGTGACATGTCCTTTGCAGGTGATAGTTGCTTTCAGGGTACCAGGAGAGTATATAGGTGACAATTTTGGTTTGAATGCATGCCTCCTATATGATGATGCATAGCTGAAAAAAAAAGCTGAATGTGAAATAGTAGAATGGTTGATCAACTATGAAATAAACTTTCTGTGTATATGCATACATATATGTACATATTTGTGTGGCATCTTTATCATTCAGGAACATTCTGATTCTACTCAAAATTGGAAAGTTATTAAAAATTGAAAGGTTCAGTCATTTACATTTTAATTCAGCCTGTGTGTGCAAAACCATTACCTCAGCAATTGGGTGAGCCCTGCTTGTCAGTAGTGTAAGTAATTAAAGGGTTCAGTGGTTAAATATTGCTACAAGTAGTTCAAAAATAAATTGTTACTTTTAAAGACAGATTGGGAGACAAGCACAGATGAATAATAAATATGTGGTTACATGCATAGATCTCTTGCTGGAAAAATAGCTGCTGACAGCTCACTATTTTTCATCACTTCATTAAAAAAGGCAATTGGTGAAATTATGGTAGAGGGTGGGAAATATGAAGGAATGAAGTATTAATGGTAGTTTCCATTTTGAAATTCAGCAATGATCCTTATAGCAAGGGAAAAATCAATGCAAACATCACACTTGCAGACCAAAACTAATCATGTTTGTTCCATTTGTCAAGTGTCAATAAGCTATTTTAGTCAAGCTAGTCTTTCTGAGATTGTTAACTTATACAAAATGTTAAACTTAAAATCATCAACCTTGAGGCAGTAAATGATTGTTTATAACTATCCCAACTTTGCCTCCCTACCTTCCTCACTTTTTAATTTTTCAAATTTTTTAAAAGATTAGTCTTGTTAGTGAATTATGATTGAAATTAATGGACACCCACCTGCTGAGGGATTAGTCACAGCTACAGTCTGCAGCTAACATGCTAACACAATGAACGATAATATATCATAATATTAAAATATTCCTCTGTCTACATGTTTACATTATCAAATGTCAGCAGCTGTCCTTGCTGTGGATGATTTTTATGTCTTTCAGGGAAATGACTATCACACATTGCTGTGTACAGTGGCATACATAGAAAAATGTCAATTTAATTACCAAATCATTTGTTCTGCATTTCATTTTCCTTTGTCCTCTGTCCTGGTGAATTCCCAACTTGAAATACAAAGATGTATGGGTACACAAAGATCTTTAAAAAGTTACTATGACAGTAGCAGACTCTAAACATAGTTAAAGACCTTTATAATTCTCTGCAATATAATTTAAAAATAAATATGTATATTTGTAACGC
Organism: Formicarius rufipectus; assembly: GCA_013399695.1. Lineage (NCBI taxonomy): Eukaryota > Metazoa > Chordata > Aves > Passeriformes > Formicariidae > Formicarius > Formicarius rufipectus. Next base: position 135,472 of record VXAU01002372.1, on the reverse strand, counting down.
CACTGTCTTCCAATGTCACTTCAAAAAAGTATCCAAACCATCTTAAAATTTGTTGTACTACAATAAGGTGGTTTCCATGACAAGTCTTCAGCATTAGGATGTAAAACATATAATAAGCAATTTCTGTGGTTGCTGTATGAACACAATACATTAAATTACCTTTACTAAAGAAATAATATTGTGGTTTTTATTAGATCTAGAACATCATCACAGGCTCAGGCTAGTTAATATGATGCCTACTATTTTAGCAATTCTACCATATATAGGTATTTTCAATGACTTTTTATGTAGAATAGCTTTATCTCATAAATACTAAGACTCAAAAATGATACTTGAGGATGTTTTACACATCACTGTATTATAGTATGGTTATTTCTTTTTGCAAGATGTATTACTATCCCACTAGTTTCTATAATGGCTGAATGTAATGTTTCGTAAAGAAGGAATGGATATCAGTGTTACTAAAATGTGATTCTTTTCTACTATCGTTGACCTTGGAATATATTTGTAATTCTGTAACCATTGCTACATCTCAAGGCTTCAACTAAATATCATCTAAGGGGCTCTATCAACACCAGAAGCAGATTTTATGATTCAAAATGTAGAGCTCTATACTGTGATAATTTCAAATGTTACACATGCTAGCTTTTAATATTGCTTGTCACACCTGTACTTTTTTTTTCTTTTTTTTTTTTTTCCCCTGGAAATAAATTCCACTGCCATATTGAGAGGAAAAAGTAGCAGCACAGAGAAAACACGAATTCTGTAAATTTGCTTTCTGATATGGTGAACTATACTTAAAGAGATTAGAACATACACTTAACTAAACAAACAAGCAAATCCACTTTGTATTCCAAATATTAATCCCCCTCAACTCCTTAAAACATTTGGCTTTCACTTAAAACAAAGCAGATGATGTTCAGAGAAGTAAACTGATGTCCACTTATGCTAGAGTATCTTCTTGACACAGAAAACCAAAGAAAACCTGTGGATATGAATTGGGTTTTGATGAGACAGAGTTAATTTTTCTTATAGCAGGCCTTATGCTGCCGTGTTTGCATTGATATCAGAAAGTTCCTGATAAAACCCAGGTGTTTTGGCTGCTGCTGGGCAGTGCTCACACATCATCAGAACTATTTCTCCAACATCCCCAACCTCATCAGTAGCCTGGGGGTGGGCAAGATCTTGGAAGGGGACACAGCCAGGACAGCTGACCCAAACCAATCAAATGGATATTCCATGCTATAACAGCATCTGCTCAGCAATAAAAGCTTAGAGTAAGGGGAACGAAGTGGGGCGGTAGAATTTATTACTTTTGCCTTCTGGAGCAACTACTACTTGCGCTAAAGCCCTGTTTCTGGGGAAGCAGCTGGGCATTGCCTGCGGATGGGAAGTGAAGAATAAATCTTTTGTTTTACTTTGCTTTTAAACATGACCTTCACCCTTGCTTTATTAAACTGCCTTTATCTTGACCAACAATTTTTTCCATCTTATTACCATTCTCTCCTTTCTTTCCCCTCTCATTAAAAGTAAATAATCCCATTCACTACTTTTTTTTTTTTTTTTTTTTCCTGTTTGACTAGACTCTGTATAAAAATACCAGAGCAATTGGAGTTGTTTCAGCACAACAAGTGGAAGAGGAACATTTATAATGTTTTCATATTTAAAACTTCTCTATTCTAGATCTGTCTAGATTCTTCACCTTTATGAGAAGTTCAGAAGTAGCAGATGAAAGCAGAAGTGTTGGTGGTCCTTTTCTTGCAATACTATTTCTCTTGCTCAAAACAATAGCTGGGAATTTGACCCTGCTTGAGCGAGGGGTTGTAGGAGATGACTTTCAGAGCTTCCCTCTAACCCCAACCATTCTGTGGGTCTGTGAAATGATTTTGTTGCATCTCAAAGGAATGCTTTTTCCAAGAGAGCTATTAGAAACAAGATGCTAACAGAGGTGCCAATGACCTCTACTCTTCAGGCATTCCCTGGCAATAATTACAAAAGGGAATATTTCTGCTTTGTTTTGAAACCGTGAGAATATTTGCTTGTGACCATATCCTGTCTGCTGCTTACCTTCTCCCACAAAGGGTAGGTTTTGTATACCAATTATTATACCCTTTCTATGCGACGGGACAACTAAATCATAAAATCAGACTCAGCCAAAATCATGCTTTAGTTTTCTTCTAAAGAAAACTATAAATTTTTTTAGGTTTAATATCTTCTTTGCTGCATAAAATGCCATATTTGTGTAAATGTTAAAATTTGTCTGTGTCAGATAATACATGTTAAAACCATATTACTGGTTAAAGTAAATGCAAACTTATCTATCGGAAAAATTAGTCTGTAGTACTAGTTTCATTATTTTTAAAAACATGTCTACATTAGAGGAAGACTGAAGAAGTTGTTTTTAGTCTTAGTGGAACTAACTAGTAAAAATTAGTCCTGTTTTGGTTTAGTGGAAACATAATTCATTTTGCTTAATCAAAAAGTTCACAACTTATATTTTTCAGTCTAGTTATTAATCAGAGAACAGACTGCAGTTTGAATTTGAACTGCAAAGTGTTCAAAAGACAGATTAATAATCTTAGGACATACAAGCCCTTAGGGCAATGAAATTACCCTTCCCTATTGCTCATATACTCACCTGAGACTTACAATGTGGGTACTAGTTAATTTGAAGGACAGATACCTGCTAGGAAAAGACCTATTTACTTTTAGTTACTATTCAATAGCTGTCAGTATAGCAATGGTTCCTGCATATTATTAATCAAGACTAGATTCAAAAGAAACCTTGAGATCACATCTTCCTCTCTCCTAAAAGGTTAAGTATTGGAGTAAGAATGTAAGCACTATAAAAATTAACTTACTGAGTCATCTCTTACAGTCACCAGGAGTTAAATTTCACTGTTAAGGAAAATTTTTCAGTTGTTCTCTTATTAATTAAAAACAAGTAAAAATAATTTTTGGAAAGTTTAAATCTAGCAGTAACTCTGCATGTGACTGTTCACTGTAAGTGCAAATCTGTGGTTTTTGCTGCTCAAGCTGTGTCTCCAGCTGTAGGATGCTGGAATGCTGACTTAATAACCTAGAAAATGAAGATGAACTTTTATGGGTGGGTTCCGAGAGAATGACAGTGTGTTTTCATACAGAAGAGGCAAGGAAGTGATCTTAAAACTGTGGTCCAACTCAGACCAGGAATAAAAAATCTCAGTGTGCTAAGACAGTTTGATGTTTTCCACAATTCCAGCTTCTTATTTTTGTTTATACTTCCTTTTAAAGGATGTCAATCCAAACAAAATAAAATAAGTTTGAGTGTCAGCACAATTTCTAATTTATATAATTTACAGTGCTGCAGACTTGGTACTTGGATAGAAGATCAGTACAGTGCCTGCAATCTTTGTAGGCAGTGGTGCTGGATTAGCAGATTGTACTGAGTCTGGCTGGGATAGAGTTAAATATCTTTGTAGCAGCCAGCATGCTGCTATGTTTTGGATTTGTGGCTAAAGAAGCATTGATAACAACTACTAATGAGAAGTGATTTGCACAGTGCTAAGACTTTTTTTTTTTTTTTTCTTCCTATCTCTGTTCTGCCTAATTGAGTATACTGGGAGTGGGCAAGAGACTGGGACAACTGATCTGACTTGGCCAAAGGGATAATCTGTACCATATAATGTCACTTTTGGCAATAAAAGCTGGGGCCCAGGAAGATGGTTGGTGATTTGTTTGCTAAGGTGTCTATATGGGCAATGATCCACCTGTGGGAGCTGGTGATTTCCTGTTTACCATTTATTTTTCTCTCCCTTTATTTTTCTTCACTGATTAAACTGTCTTTATTTTCCCATGAGTTTTCTTGCACTTCCTTCTCCCAGCCCACTGGCTAGTATTGGGGAATGAGAGGGCAGAAATGTGGGTGTTTGACTGCTGGTTGGGGTCACCCACTAATTTTTAAGTGAGTATTACATAATGTCAGCAGCCTATAGTTAGTACAACTCAGCTGATATCCAAAATACATCAGTATCCAGGGTATGAGAAATGATTAGCACTGACAATTTGTGTCACAAGTAAGTAAGTACCTACTTAAAAGGTGACCAAATCTCTCTCAAAACCAGCTGCATATGCAAAACAGCTTAAGAAAATAAAATAAAAAAGCCTAGCAAAGTCACATCTCTCCACAGGAAGCAATACACATTAAAGTAGTCATTTCTTCCATGAGGTAGCACAACTCTAAACCTTGCTAATGGAGTCAGTGGAGTGTCTTTTAGGTGTTCTTATATTTGAGAATTTCTCAAATTTTCTTTGACTAAAATACCTGATTTTTCTATGGTATATTTGAATAACATCAAAAGTATAGTCATAATCATAAAAACTACAAGCCCTAGAAAGATAAAAGGTAAAATTGGGATTTTTATTATGACTGCATTGCTCTTCTAAGCACAAGGATGTTTCAGCATGCTGTGGCATGCACCCATCTAAAATGATTTTGGTGTTTCACCAGTATATTATCCTATTAAAGATACAAATTGGCATTCTGTCAGTGTAACACATCCTTGAGGTCCTTCAGGAGTTACTACTGAATTTCATTTTTCATTTAGCTGCTACATGCTGTACATTTATTAACAAAATAGGACTTTGGTAGATCTGCAGTGAACTGTGTCCACCCTTCAGGCAAACAAGCCCCTCAAAGCTCAGGAGTTTTAGCTCACAAGCTGTCTGTTTGTCTTGCAAGTTTGCTTCTTTCTGCAAATCTAAAAGCACTCAACAGGCTGACATGGAAGGGTTTGCCTAGAGGAAATGTGGATGTTTCAACACTGAGCTACTGGGAAGTTTCCACAGTTGAAAAGAAAGGAATTGAAAAATCCTTTCAGATGCGCCTTCTAAGGAAATCACTAATAATGATATTTAAATTACTTTTAGAAGATGCAGTATAAATGCAGATGAGGTACAGATTAGTGGCTGGAACAAAAACATTGTTAATGAGAACTGAGAGAAGTGCAGAGTACAAAGGGCAGGATCTGAAAACACTGGTCTAATTGTCCAGAGAGACTGAGTTGGAGGAAAAACTGCAATTAGGAAAAAACATCGAAGCCGTCCTAGTCACCAAATTCTTGAGCAGGACTTCATAAAAAATGCTTAGACAAACTAAGAATTTGTTTTTCATAGATGCTGGAAGAAAAGAGTAGAGATTTAGTTGACACTAAGTGATTGTTGTGTCAAAACAAAATGGGTTGAAATTTTCAATATGTTCATTTTGGGGGTTGAAGGTTCTGATGCACAAGTCATTTGGACATTAAAGTCATATTCTTAAGGAATATTAAATAAATTAAATTAAATAAATGGTGTGTAACCTGGAGTCCTAGTTTTGGCCAAGGACTTGAGGGGTGGAGCCTGGAGTTATATGGGTGTGTCTAGGTTGTTCTATACCACTCACATAATTTCTGGGGGATGGAAGTAAGGGAGTCTCACTTCTGTGAAGAAGAGGACATGGCTTTGGGTTGAAGTCAAAGGTGGCCTTCGGAGCATCCGCTAACATTTTGTCCTTTTCCAGGGGATCAAGTGGCAGGGTGATGCTGATTGCATTGTTGGCCATTATGCTTTGCTGGGGCAGGCAAGGAGGAAGTGACTCCCACTTCTGAGGAGATGGATTTCCTTTTCTACTTGGGAAAAAAAAAGGTGGAAGGAGGGATGGGGTAACACTGGCTATGGTTGTTTCAGGCTTGCTGAGCATTTTGCATGTAATCGCTCTCCTTTTATGCACTGTTGTTATTAGAATCATTGCTGTTACTGTTCATTTTCTTACCTCATTGCTGTTTCCCGTAAATTGTTATCTCAAATCTTTTTGACTTTTGTCTCTCATCTCTAAGAGGGAGTGGGGGAAGGGAAGCAACTGGGCTTAACTTCCATCTCAGCTTCAACTACAATACCTGGCCAGGGCTGACTAGATTTAAATGTTAGTCTTTTTTATATGATAGTAAATCCTTATCTACTGGCTGTGATCATCAGAAAATTATGGAAAGATTTGTGTCTGATGCCAGGCAGACCAGAACTTGTTTGTCATAAGAACTGATACCCTCAAAGATTCCCTTCTTTCTGACCTGAAGAGCTTGCAAGTGTACTACAAAAGCAGCATCAGCTGACATGAGAGAACAAATAGTATATATTAGTAGACAGCAGTTTAAGAAAGATACATCTTGTATTGCATCACACACCCCGTTAGATCAGGAGTAGAAGACTTCACTGCAAGTATAGAATGACTAGCTAGGGAAGAAAGTGGCTGAAATCAGCAGGAGGGGAAGACTGTGATCAGCTTGAAATACTCATATGTATTAAGAATGAGGTGAAGATGATGAGGAGTGGGGACAGTTATGGTGTTAATTTATTGACAGAAATGAAGGTGTGAAGATTTCTTATAAGACAGAAATTGTGATCTTATCTCACCTTGCCTACTTAGAACTCAATCAGTAATAATTGTCACAGCATACCTTTATCTAGTCCAATTTTAAAGAATTCTTTCAAACAAAAAACTCCAAAATTAAATCATCTAATGTCAAGTTCTTACAACCTAGAGATGTACTTTTTGATTTTATTGCTCATCATAGTGATTTTTTTTCCTACTTCACTAAGTTTCTCTCTTCCAGTACCCCCTCACAAGAGTTGATTGCGTCTCATCAAATTGCAGATCATTCAGATGTAGAAACAATTCAGAACTTCCTTTAAAATGCTTCTGGCTTGCTCAGGAATATAGAACAATAAATCTTTAACCTAAAAGCATTTTCAGCTTCAAAAGAAAAGAAAGAACAATATTTTTAAATGCATGTCCAAAATACCTTGCTGTACGTAAGGGGATCAAAATACTTGCTTAGAAAGACTTCTCAAAAACTAAAGAGAGTATGAAAGATACAATTCCTGCTGGAACACACTGAGCAGTAAAATTAAAAAACTTTTTTATTGTTTGTTTTTTTCCCCCCTCTTTGTTGTTACTGTTGTTGTTAAATCTCATCCTATTAATGCAGAAAAAAGCACTTAAATCTCCACAGGTACATTAAAATTTAGTGTTCACTATAGTAGCTTAAAAACCTGAGATTATTGTATTCCCAGGTGATAGTAATGAAAAAATCAGAGATTCAGATTTTCTGAAACTGCCAGGTTTAGATCAAAGACACTCAAATCTGCAGGTCTCGTTGCCTTTTGGTGATTTTGATGTTAAGATATTTTGCCAAACTTTCTATTACAGAGAAAACAGGAGTATGGACAGTGCAGTTGATTTTTCTTCCTTAAATTCTATGCTGATCTGTTATTCATTCAGGAGTATAGTAGATGCCATATTACTTATATTTTGGAAGTAAATCATACCAGTGACAAATGAGAGCAGATGTACTGTGTTTTCTCACAAATCATCAGATTGGCAGAATCACTACATAAGCCAAACACCATTTGTTTTTAAATTGGTGTAGTTTGTATCCTGCTGTGTAAGCAGTCTCCTTCCTTAAAGTTATAATAACTTCCTTCATAAAAGCCACTGTCTTCAAAGTATTTTTTCATCTAGACTGTAATTTTCAGAGAGAGGGTAACAAACCAGTTTTCCTGGTATTTTCTTACATCAGTTAGCTATAATGAGATTTAAGAATTACATGGTTAGCTACAATCAGCTGTTTATGTCTCTCTTTCAAATTCCAGTCATCTCATTCCTCAGCCTCTTTTATACATGCAGAGGTACCTTGATAATTGCTTCCAATGATTTCCTTCAATTTAACAAGATCTACTTTGCAACATTTGTTTCATTTTTGACCCAACAAATGCTATATTTATAGCATTTCCACGTGCATTGTGCATTTCTGATTACATTTTCAATAGTCATACTTTAAAAAGCTGTTATTTAAAACCAGATTCAATCTCAAGAACTACTTAAAATTAAGTTATCACTATATATCATATTTCATTTGTTCAGCAGCTAAATCTGGCAAGTTAAAATTTCACTTACATGAGCTTTGCTTTTGAGTAGACTTTAACCTGGGACATTCGGTCATGCAGTGTATTTTAGCTGAATGGACAATAATTTACTAAATTGAGCAACTAGATAATATTAGCTTGGTGGAGGACCAGGCATAAGCATGCTTTGTCTCAAACATTCTCATTTTTCTGACAGGAAAGTGGTGATTGGAAGACAGGATCCTGTAGAAGTGAGGTAGTGCTGTTCTGGGTTGACTTCTTTTTACTCCTTGAAAGTCATGCTCAGTATGAGTGCCAACTTTCCCACCCCCTGCCAGTTACTTCATGGGGTACTCAAAAGGTGTGGTTGCACATGTGCTAGTGGAGTGGCATGACAATCTATTTTACATAAGAGACATGCATCAGGTCAATTATAGAAGGAAGCAGATCTAGCCCCCTTGCTGATTCTCTCTTTTTCCTCACTTTGTCTTGCAGTCCTTGTTGACCCTGGATCCAGACCATCCTTGCAGCAGGACCAACACACGGTCTAAAGTCTGGTGATCTTCATTCTTCTCTTTCTCCCTTTCTGTCTTTATGTCCCTCCACTCTTGTTTTGTCCTGACGGAATGCGGCTATCGTATTCTATCCTGTACTTCATGTTGAAGTTTGTTGAGGGAGTTGGGAGCTTGAAAAAAGTGTTATAACAGTTAAGGGCTTGTTAGCCAGCTCTTTTGAGACTTGATAGTGGGTCAGTCACCAGAGCTAAGGTGATTATACAAGAAGAGCTCCCTGACATGTGGACTGGTGTCTTTGTTCAGCCTCATGAGAATTTATAATGAGTATTGTGCCCCCCTGCCAAGTGTGTCATAACAGGTTTGCCTTATTATATTACTGTTTTCTACTCAGAGATCAAATGCCACGTACCTTCTTAATGCTGTTTTGTTTTACTGTGGTTTGTACATTAAAAACTCAGTTTCTCCAGAAGTATTACAACATTTTGGAAGTGTCTTTGCAATGATCCTTAGACCTCAAGAGGTAACTGGAAAAAGACATGCAGCAGAATTATCAGGGTATTCCAGAAACTGGTTATGGTGGCAACAGGTGAAAGAATTCAAATCGCTTCCTTGTATTCTGCCAGGGTTGACTTGTGCTGCAACAAATGTTAACACCCCAGAGAAGGAGCAGGAGCCACTGCTATAGAGTATAATACCTAAAATTCTGACTTGAAGTGTCTAGAGATATAAAGAATAGCAGAAAAATTGTTGAATACAAATTCTTTATAGCATTGATGTATGTTCTAAAACTTTTTGTGTCAGTCAAATGAATAGGACATGGCTTTGTTGTTTTATACATGGAAAACAATGAGGGAAATTGGCATCTTTTAGTACAACATCTTCCATCATAGGAGACTACAGGTCTGACAAAAAAGGAAAATAGTGAGTTTTCTGTGTTGGTGATTCATCATATAATTTTAGGTCTACAGCTAGAGCAGAAACCCCCACATCTTTAACTGTTACTTTTTCACCCTTACCATCTAATTGAAAGCTTCTGCATCTATATATAAATCATAAAAATCCCTTTTCCATGGGATCCTGAAAGCTTCCAAAACTAATTGACCTTCTGTTGGGAAACATATAAAAATAAGAATGCTAAGTTTTTCCAGCAATGTTTTGGTAAGCCTGTAAGTTGGCTTTGAGAGGTGGTGTAATCTCCTATTATGCATTACTGAAGAGATTTGGACATAGAAACTAGATGACTTATAAAGGGATATTTTTTGTCTGAAGAAAATCATATGGGAGTATTGCCAAAGTAGAAATTCAATTATACAAAGAACAGGATGAAACAAAAAGTAGAAAGGAAGATAAAATGCAACTGAAATATAATCTCCTATTTGAGAAAAATTGAACCAAAACCTCAAACTGTTAAATCTCAATTTAAACTTTCTTGGACTATACCCAAATTTTTTTATTTATTTTTCAAGAATAATTTCTGGCTTTTCTAAAGTAAAAATTATTCCAGTCATTAGAAGTTAAAACTGCTACTCTTACTCTAAATTGTAACTGTTACTGTTGGTAGTATAGATCTTTGCAGTGGGTATGTTGCTATTACTTCAATTGGAATTAAAGTGAGAATCATTACTTAAAAATAACTCTTCCTGGAAACTTGTTCCAAATTTGCTTACCCTTTCAGTCATATAGCATCAAGTAATACCACAGTATTGCTTAAAGGACTGATTATTTGAATTCTTGCTCTCACATATTTCTTTCTGCATTAAACACAAACTTCAGGATATTTAACAAGTATTAGGTTTTGATACTATTTAAGAGAGATTTAAAAAGTTTAGTGCTCCAGGAAGTGCAGTCTTCAAATAGTCTCAGTCCTTGTACAGTGAAAGCATACGAGATGGTGTTGGTAACTTCTCTGCCTATCTGTCCCACTTCAGAGGTAGGGAGATAGAAACAGAAATTATGCCTTGTTTTTCTCCACTTTTAAGACTGACTTTATATTTTACAGTTTTTATATCGTGCACAGCTCAGAACCAGTAGACATTCACAGACTTTCTTGCTTGATAATATTTGTTTTGGCTAGGATGAACGCTCTAACTGTACAGAGCTAAGTACTGAATTTGGGAAATCCTCAGCTCTGCAGGTCCTGATTCTCCTGGAGGACTTCAGAAAGCCGCACAGTAGTGCACAAGCAGTTTGGGAGATTTTTGCAGTGTGTTGCGAGTCCTAATGCAACTACTGCATATACTGACTAGGAATAGTGGTCTGCTGAACTGATTATTTATAAATAAGGAGTAAACTTTGAGTTCTAGGAGATATTCGGATGGTTCAACTCTTGAAATACAAGATTGTTACAATCCTCCAAGTAGGAAGAAGAGCAGGAATAACAAGGAACTGCTGCAGTATGAAGCTGGTGAATTAATTAAAAATGATAGAGAAGAAGACCGAATACTCAGCACCACCCTTTTTATAATCTTCATAGGTAAGGTCAGCCTAAACCTATGCAAAGGAGAAATGATGAAGCATGCAGTAAACCATGGAATTTTGAAAACTTACAGGATGCATCCAGGGCTGTTCATGGGGTTGTATGTTGTCACTGCAAAGCATTATTGGAAGCTTATGGAGGTTGAGGAAAATTCCAGATAAGACAGAGTGACTGGAAAGTATCATTACATAAAAGGCAAAGATGCAAAGAACTACAGACTAGCTGACTAGGTAACTAGTTAATAACTGAGAATCTGATTTTTTTTTAATTGTTTTCTGGCTTTCTGCCTGATAAATAGGAGCAGAACAGAAGTACAGTTCTCATTTGTTAAATAGTATGGTATATTTATGAGAAAAAATAACAGTAATGAAGCCAAACCAAAACACTGGCTCTGCTAGTTGAAGACCTACTGGAACTAAAGAAAAGGCTTCAACAAAGAAGAAAGTGAATTCATCGGAGAAATTAGAACCATTTAAGATACATGGGTGGTTCTTTTCAAATCCAATAACATAGCATCTTTGTAGATAATGACTTTTTATTTTCAGAATTTACATGTCAGCAGCCCTCAGGAAGGGCTAAGCTGATCAGTAATTGATCAGATACCAAACCAGACTATAATGGAGAATATATCGTCCCTTTGGAGTTTTCACTGAGGAAGGAAAATATCTTGTGAGTACATCACATCATACTAAAAAATTGGCTTTCCACTTGATTTGCCTTGTATTTAATATACACCCTGTGACAATATATTTATACAGGTGCATCAATTGAACAATTTCATAGGTAAAGATTTAAAAGACAATAGCTGCTCTCATAAGTTATGGAGTGCTTAAATGGAATTTTTTTGTATTGATCGTTTTCAGTACTGTAACAGTTTTAAGGAAAGTCTGACTAAATATCTGGAGGTCTCCGACTCAAATCATTCTACAATTCTATGACATGGAAGAGGGTAGAAGAATGAAAGATCCCTTGTTAGCAATCCCTGCTCACCAAACATGAACTTACTTTAGTTGTGTAGTGGCAATAATGTCATGTTCTTCCCAGTCTGGACTCCTGGTACTATAGCTCACAACAATGGAAAAGTAAGAACATATTGTTTTCTGTCTGTCCCTGGGTATTCTCAAATTCACACTGATTGTTTATAGTTGATACTGTCTCTTTTTTAAAAGGTCACATTGTTAAAACATGTCACAGAAATGGAGAATAATTCATGTTGGAAGGAAATTAAGAAGGTTTCTAGTAAAACCTCCCATTCAGCTGCAGTATCAGGTCACCATTTCCAGGGCCATATCCGCTTGGGTATTAGAAAACATTCAAGTATGGAGAGTGCACAATCTTCCTGGGTAAATTACTCCACTGTACTTTTTCTGAAAAAAGTTTTCTCTATGTCCGGTCCTGTCTGATCTTTTTTCACCTTATAACTGTGGTTTGTCTTCCTCCCACTCAGTGCTTTCAAGGGCATGGCTCCATCTTCTCACTGTAGTTTCCTTATTGATTGTTAGGTGCCCCGGAATCCTCCAGATTCAACAAATCCTGGTCCCTCAGCCTCTCCTTGCAGGGCAAATTATATTTAGTCTTGATCATTCTGGAACCTTACCCTGAACTCCCACCTTTGCTGTAGTTGGTTACCTATTTATTCCAGCTAATGACTGCATACTGATTTTGCAACTAAACCAGAATTTAGGGTAATGGGGTGCCATTACACCAGGTGATTATAATTTAAAATAAAATTACTGCAAACTCTTGTTTTGGGCGTTCAAGTATTTATACAGCAAGAAAGAGAATATCTGAGCATCCTTTGCAAGTTCTTATGATTCCAAAGCACTGAAGTAGTTCCATGATTACAACCAATATTTAATGATACACAGCAGTACAGTACATTAAGGAGACTTCATTGACTTCAATTATAGATAAACTAATCAGAAGATAATGACAGAAGGGAAAATGAATGTAGTCAAACACTAAACCTGAAACATCTATATGGCAAATCAGTAATGCTTCAAATGAAACACAAATATTCAATGATTAATAAAAATTACACAATTTAAAAGTAATTCAATCCCTGAAAAATATATAAAATATGTTAATAGCACTGAATTATTATGTCCTTTACAATTTCTCATTGATAACTGTACTGTTTGCGTACAAAGATCTTTACAGTGTGTGGAAACTGCAATTCAGATTCAGTTAATATTATACAATTCAAGTACATAACAACTCTGCCCTCCTCCTCCAGAATCTGCAAGGCAAAAAAGGAAATATCATTACCATTTGCCTTTGTTGCATTTAAATAATACACAATGATACAGTATTATTTCTAAACTATGAATAGCTATCTCTATCAACACATAAATGTTGAGTCTGAAACACCTCAGGAGAGTAAATTTTTTTAATATATTTTTTTTCTTCTTTGTTGCACTTTAAGGTTTCCTTTTCACTTCTGTGTCATTATAAATGTTTATATAGCATGCATGTAATTTCTTTCAAGTCTGGAGCTTCAATGCATTAGAAAAAACACCCCAATTATGTTGTGGTGTTTAGATGTATCCAAAGCTATCCAGGGCATTACATAGTGTCTTGTATCACGCTGGCAGACATCTTGGCTGGTCTTTAGCATCTGCAAAGTGCCTTAATTTTGTGGGTTGTTTTCTGCTGTGCCTCTATAAGATCCTCAGAGCGCGCCTCCCTCAAGTGAGCTCCAGTCATTTTTTGAAAGTGCAATTTTCTTCTTGCTGTCTGCCATTAGGGTAAGATAGTGACCTGGAAGACATCACCATGTGTTTTCAGTGTTTTAAATCACAGTGGAATTACACAGCTCTTAAATATGAGCCTATCCTTCAGATAGGCTAATCCAGTCAATCAGTCATTTTCTCAGTCTCAGATTAAAGGATTCTAAATTTCCTTGATTTCATCTATTGTAGTTATTGTTTTCCTGCATTACCCTTTCTATAATCTTTGGCCTCATTTTCAGGTATATCTCAAGAACTCTGAAAGTTGAAAAGCTGGGCTGAAAACTGACTGTTAAATAATCCTTCAACTGCACCATTCCGGGAGTCTCCATAATGGGTGTATTGCAAATGTGTATTGTGGTAAACTCATGATACAATTACAAAGAGATAGTGACACTTGTACTTGCAGCTTACATTTGTCAGAATGATTTGTCTAAACATTTTTTTTTACTTGTTTTGCTCTATTTGGATTGCATAAAAAAAGGAGGGGGGAGATCAGGTAAAATTATACAGAGAAATGCTACATAATTATGCCTGATAAAACCTGGTTTTAGAGAAAGACCTTGCAAATGCAGTGAAAATAGAAATACAAGGCAGAGGAAAATTGGCATTCAGGCCACTCTCTCCCTCTCTTTCCCTCTCCTTTTAGCTTTTTACAATCTTTCAAAATAACAGAGGCTGCAGCAGACATTTATAAGAACTGTGTTCTTCAATCTTTTTAAATAATTTAATGACAGCAGGAACTCATAGTGGAAAAGAAAAGCTGTAGTTTCTTATACAATATTCTCTGATAGTCTAATATAGTTAGAGAGAACTGTTTTTATTATTGTGGAACTTCAAAGAATATTTCTTTTAAAGGAGAAAAATAACCATCTGTGCCTTAACATACTTCTAAAACATAGAACCTTATTTTGTTCGATGTTTGAAAATCTGCTGTATTGTATAGAATTCATTTCTAAGTGTGCTCCACTCAGCACATTTGGAAAAATATAACCTTTAAAGCAATATAAATTTTTATGGCATTTGATTAATTTCAGATTACAAGACATGGGGATCAAACACTGATATTTCTTATTGTTATAAAAAATCCTACCCATTAAGAGGATCCTTGAGCAAAAAACCCTAACACCACAAAACAGCAAAGTAGTTTGAATCCTGGAATGAAGTGTGCTTTCAACTTTCCAATTAGACTCTCTTTTCATGGGGCCAAAGCTGTTGCAATTTTGCCATAAGAGATTTGTGTTCCCAGAGTCTTGTGCTATAGATTAAGCAGGCTGTGGCACATGCTGCCGGTGCTCCAAAGGTTTCTTACATTCTGCTTCTGCTTGCAAAGCACAACACAGAGGAACTCAAATACTAAGATATTTAATGCAGCTGCACATTGTCACCTACTTGTATTTCCTTTGATAATCCTGTGACCATACATCCCACGTTAAAACACAGTTCCTTGCCTTTTTTATGCCTGATTAGATGCACTAACTCATTCTCTGAATAATATCATCGGAACACATTCTCTCAGTTGTCAATGCCTGTGTAGTTTCTGTCTGGTGCAGAAAAACATCTTTGTGAAAACCCTGGTGTTCTGTAGTAGAATAACATACAATAAAAAGCACCAAATTAATGTACAACATTTGACAGAAAAATTGAAATAAGACATTGATCTCTAAAATTTGAGCTGTATGTATGATTTGACAGGGAAGCATTTTGCTGCTGCAAGATGTGTTTAATTTCAAGATGCATGTCCACACCACCAGAAATTTGTGACTATGTTTTGGTAAACTAAGTCACTCCAAAATTATATGTAGGAGGTGGAATAAGAGAAAATAATTCCGTTACTAATACTGAAAGAACACAGTATAAAGAGAACCAAAAAATATGTAGGAGGAAGAAAAATCAAGAAATAGAACTGGATTACCAGTTGGTGGAAATAAAATTACTTCATAAATTTGGATGAGGTCTGCCTGATTATTTCAGCAGTGGAACATGCTCTTGAATGGAGATTTTGTTTAATTTCCTGGCATTGTATGGAATAGTTGCCTAGGGAATCTCAAAGTATCTCTATCTAAAACATGGAAATTGGCTAAAAGGAATGAGTTTGCATATTTGGTGTTATCTCCATTCCAATATAGATCTTGTGACCGTGCTATAACTTCAGAATCTTTGTCCAGCTATACCGGACACAGTACCATATTCCACATGTTGTTTGCTTCTGAGACTTGAAAATTATGGATTTTTGCCAGTAGGATTCCCTCCTGGTACAAAGTACAGAGAACCATTAGATCACTTAGCACTTTTTCTCTGCCTCTGATTTTTCTGAAATATTGGCAAATAGCTTTCTTCTCATTTTACTCTCTTCAGACAAAGCCAGTTTTAGATTATTTGAACAATGGGGAATTTGAACAGAACAGTAAGAGAAATATATGCAGCTTTCCAGAAGCTTTCAGCCTTTTCTGAAGCAAAAGTTACCTGCCTTGTGCCTAAACCACCATGTACAGAAAATAGTGCCCCTGCCCCCATCCGGTTACTATCGCATCCTCATTACAATTCCTTTGGTAGACTTTATGTCCTTGCACACAATCACTGTTGCAGGATCTCTGTGCCTCTCAGGCACAAAGATTTAACTCAGTATTTGCTTCTTAATCTTCAATCTCAGCTTAACAGCAAGCTATAATCAATTGCTCATTGATCATTCTTGACAAGTATTCAGCTACTTAGAAAAGCAAAGCTGGTAGAGAGTGACTCATTATTATAGGTAAGCTTTGGGTGGGTTATAGCTTTATCTTCATACCTTTATACATGTCTCTAGTTAATCATTAAAATGTCTATATTAATGCCTTTCCATGAATTGTATGTTACATTTTCCCCCTAGAAACATGGATAGGCAGAACCCAATGAACATGCATATCTGAATATTTTAAATACCATGATCAGCTGTGCCAAACTTTGAACGTGTATGTGAAATTATGTGCATCTACTGACACTGTCTTTGCTTCATTTTGCTTTTGCACTAAAATTCTGTTTGTTTGTACTTTCTTCTGCATTCCTTGCTATTCCTTTGTTCACTCTTCTACTTGTGCTGAATAAGCTCTTGCAAGACAGTGTTGGTTCCCCTTTGAAAATGGGCATTTGGAAATTCTATAGGCTACAAGTCATGAGAAGGAGTTGAAAAGCCACAGAGATCTGTGAGAGCAGTCACCTTCTCCCAAAGGACATAGGGGAGTCTGCTCTCCACCATGCCTGTCAGCACAGCTCAGTGACTGTGAACAAAATTATCAGGTGTACTCTATCATGCCTCTTGGAGTACTTCCATCAATTTGGTTGCACTAAATTAATAGCTTGGCTCAGAGTTACAGGGGTTCCTTGTTTCTGTCCAGTTGGAAGCATGACCACAACATACTCTGATCCTGGCTATGCCCCTCTTTTGCACAGCACTCTAATGCACTTTTGCTGGAACAAGAAAATAACCACTTTGCATTGATGCGTTCCTTAGAACCTAATATGTTTGTGTGTTTTCAAAACAGTCAGTATCATGTGGTAATAAAATCGGAGTGCTGTTAATGCTCGTCATATCTTTATGTTGCAAAACAAGAAAATACCTAGAAACTTGCTCTGGGACATTTTGTGTAGCTATCTTTGAGTTTATACACATTGCTGCTTATCAGCATACTTTGTTTGCATTACATATGGAATCTTACTTCACATGGCAGTTCTTGCTGAGCTTATGCAAGATCTTGCTCAGAGACCTTTTTGTAAGCCTATTTAAGATCTTGACATGGTTTGGCTACTGTTTCCCCTCACCTATTACATTTTTGCTTTTAACATCAAAAAGCAGTTCTTTTCCGCTGTCATGACTATTTGGTTTTGAAATTTTACTTTCTCAGTGTTAAGATTTTGTTATTCTCCAGATGTTTGCTTATTTTAATTCACAACTTTAGTGGGTTTTTTTGTTTGTTTGTTTTTTAATAAAGGTACAAGGAAAACCAGTCTATTAAAGACTGTAGCATATCAACTCCAAGTTGTTGCTTCCCTTTCCTCCCCTTTCTACCTGAAGACTCCAGCTATCTATTAATCTTTAAAATACATTGGTAGGAGTTTAGTAAGTTTGTTAATTAGTATCCTTAAACCTCAAACATTGTGAGCTAGCACTTAGGATTTGCAGATAACTTTTATTTCCTTTCCTATTCCACCCGTAGTATGTGCTTCTTAAACTGTTAACAATTCTTTTTACACCTTTGTTAATTTAAGGTATTATTTTTCCTGTGATCTCTGTTTTTGACAACTTTCCTATAATATTACTATCAACAGCAATACTTCCCTGTCTTATTGGTTTCACTGGTCTTTTTAGTCTTTCTAAACCTCTGGCCTTTTCTGTTCCTTTCAAATTTCTAACCTCTAAATTATTGATGATTTTAACACTAGTGTAGTAGCTACCTTTATCTGGCAGAAAAGCACTTTCAAAGCATCTTCACACAACCTTCTGGTTTGTAGAAGATAGCTTAAACCTGAACAGCAAACGCATCTGCACAATCAGACCTTAGAGGTACAAAATAACATTGCTGGTCGTGGTCTGAACAAACTGAATTAATCTCATCCGGAACAATGTCTCATAACTGAGCTACATCACAGGTCTCTAGTAAGCCTGACCAAGGCTTAGTGAAACTAAATCTTGCTTCAACCTTGTTACCTGTGTTCCTTTAAAGACAGTGCTACAACTGTCTTTAAATGTCTACCATGTCTTCCTTTTGACCTTATCAGTGAGCAGTGTAAGCTAGTTTCAGTAACCTTAAGTGATCCCATTTTGCAGTCTCCAGTTATGCACTGGATGCTCACTCTTCCTGCCTTTAGTTTCTGGTTTATGGTACTTCCGGTATAACAAGGTGATGGATGCTTAGCACAAGATTTGAACCCTATGTGTTCTCCTGGCTTGTCTCATGCAGTAGTAGAACAACAGTTTCACCCATCTGAGACAACTATAAATATCCATATTATCTGGAAAAATACAAATAATGTGTGACTTACCTGACAATGTTGAGTACAAGTCTATATGTTGGCAACTGAAATCAGGACAGTCTCATTATCAGAGGAAAAAACAATAAGCTGTGTTGCTTTGTGTGCCATTTGTCTTGATGCTACTTTCATCAAATGTTGTCTACTTATAAGCATGTATAATACACATAAGTACATAGGAAAAGATTCAAAACTATAGTTAAAAGTAGATGCATTTTTTTTCAAAGGTAGAAAATCATTTAATAGAGCTGTTACTTACCTTTAAAGTCATTAGACCTAAAGAAATGGTTGCTTGACAGAGCTCAGTAAAATCATTAACAAATTTACTCCTAAAATTCTGAAGACAGTATTTCATTACTGAGGCTTTCAGCTTTTGTTGTTTGTAGAGTGGAATATGTAATATAGCTCTACAACTATTGTTTGTAGAAATATTTCCTCCATAAAAGTCAATATTTGACCTCAATCAGTAGTGACAACATAGAAAAATAATCCTCAACATAGTGCTCTATTTATTATATTAATAATTACTTCAATATATTAAAATGGCCTGACGCGTTTCAGGGAGTAAAATCCAAGAAAGGGATCTGATCTCTGAAAGACAGAGGAAAATATTGCTATAGTTACATACAGTGTCAAAAGTAGAGGTTTTCAGGGATGAATTTTGGGGAAGGCGGGGCCTTACAGGGTTAGGATATATATTTTTCAGTAAATATATGCATTCTGGAGGTCTTCACTAACATTTACATTTTTCATAGTTTGCAACCTCTACTTGAGCCTCTGAGGAAGCATGGTGTCCCCTGCCCTACAGAGGTACATTTATTAATTTTATGCTGGTTATGGGATTCATTACTGTAAGCAGGAGAAAAATGTTGATTCTTATCCCCTGTGCAATAATTTTAACCTGAGTATATACAAACTTAGTCTCTTTGTTTCTTTGTCTGAATAAAAAATAAAAGATTCCACTGGAGACATTAAGTATTAACAGTATATTGCATAGCAATAAATGCTAACTGAGGATATATTTATTTACTATTAATTCATATATTTTTTCTCAACCAATTTCTTTGATTACTTAAACCAGAATATATCTAACTCAGTGTTGGCTCTCAGTAAAAAAGTTGCAACAAGCCATTAAATCCAAGGTACATTAATTTGCTTTATTTCATTTACCTAAGTCAGATAATGACAAATCTATATTTAGAATTGGACTTGCAAGGAAGAAGATAAGGCTATTAGGAAAACCAAACCCCAGCAGTTTTAGAATGACAAAAGTCTTGGTTAAAAGCCAAAAAACATCCCATGTCTTTTGTTTAACAGGGAAAGTTAGAAGTATTATTTCAAATGCTGTTTATGCAGTATATATCACTACTAAAGAAAATAATCAGTGAATCTTCCAATCTAGACAGTTAATTAAGGAAATAAAAGGATTTAGATGGAGGAAAGGAGATAAATTATTTTTTACTTATTTTTATATTTTAATCCTCAAAGGTTTGTTAGGATTAATATTATAAGATCCTGGCTAAAAATAAAGCTGTAGCAATGGGATCTGATGTTCTGGGTTTCATTTTTTAGGAAAATTTCCCTAACTTCAGCTGTAAAACAAATTTAGGTGTTGTGTCTGCTCTGCTGGCATCTAGACCTTCAAGCTCAAAAACTGCTGTGAACACTAATGAACACCAGCAGATACAGAGCAATAATGTACCCTGATTGCAATCAGATTCATGAATTAGAAATTGATGTACTACAGAATGTAAAAGTAAGTATTCAGTAGTAAACCAGATGAGAGGAAGGTTATGATGACTATAATGATTAGCTTGACTTTTTTTCCTGACTCTTACACTATAAATCACTGTATTTGATGGGCCAGATATATTTTCAAATATGTACCTCATATTTGGCTAAATTTAGGACAGTAAGGAAACTTGCTTTGCTTTTAGTGTTTCTGGTTTATGTGTTTGAATTTTTCCTGCTTTTGGATAAAAATCAATCAAGTGAAATATAAATCTGAGATTACTTGTGAAAAAAAAAAAAAAAAGGGAGAAATGCTTCTGACTAATTTTGATGTTTCTTTTTATGAAGTGTTAAAATAATTTTTTGAAATTTCCAAATAAAAAAGTGTTATCAACACACAATGGGAGATTTATGCAGCAAGAGTTGCTGAAAGTCATGTATTTGCTCAGAAATCTAAATATAGATGGGAAAATTTCTTTATTATCATAGTCACACTTTAAATAGCCTTTTTTTTTTAAAGTCTGCCTACTGGGAGACAGGAAAAGAGCCACAGAAAGGGAAACCACTGCTAGTCATGCAGGAGACTTTACACGGATTTAATACCATCAGCTTCCATCTTTCTGCAGCAGGAATGACAGAGCTCTTGTAGCAGCAAATGACAGAGCATTGCCTCTGTAGACAGTTTAGCACATGCTGACAGGGCACTGCCTCTGTGGCCAGTTTAGTGTATGCATTGAGGTAGCTCTTGATCGTATTTTTTCAAGTTAATGTGCCAGGTGAACTGCAGTAGCCAGGGAGCAGGCAGAAAATTGTATTTCATGAAATTTCCAAATGAAATTTCACCTGGAACTGGGTTAATAAATTCCTATGTTGCAATAGCATAATTAGTTTGGACTTAACAAGAATACACTTTCAGTAAGAGAATTTACCCTCCATGTCTCATGAGCACATTTAGTGGAGTAGATCTATCCATTCAATGCCTGTCCCTCTTTACCCTTTTCCACCTTACTTTTTACCATCTACACAAGATAGAGTCAAGCTAAGCACTCCAGTGCACTTGAAAGGTGAGAATGAAAGTACTGTACAGATGACTATTTACATAAAGTTAGGATCACGAATGTATGTGTGCATGCTCAGGACCGAATCTTCCTCATCTTTACAATATGCTCTTATAAGCTTAAAGGCTCAGTGCTGTCTGATAAAATAATAACATAAAAATACAATGAGCTTCAAGTGAGAGTTTTATTAAGAGGAGAAACAGACACACCTATGTTTAAAGGTGGTCTTAAATAGACTGAAATATTGAGAGTGTGAATGCTGAATATAAGTTGTATAAATATTATACTGTGGATAATATTTTGCAGATCACCTGCCTTACCTTATCAGTATGGTATACTTCAGAATTTTCATTTATTTCAGTCATAAACAGAAGTTGTAGCTTCCAGCATAAAGAAATAAGCAGGGGTTTTAGTTAGAATAGTTAGTTTTACAGGCTATTGTAGAAGCTCCTGTTGGACCTGTTACAGCCAAGGATATGACAACATTCCATTTCTAATAGTTTATAACCACACTGTAAAAATGGGTTTTAGACTGAATAGATATCTTGCCAGATAAGGTCTCAACTCAGAACCAAATTGTTTTAAAAGAACACATTTCCATAGCTATATTCTCTTTTCTATATTAAAATTGGATGGTTTAGTTTAGGTGTAGTAATGAGCTCCACATTTGGTGTTTTGTTAACAACAGCTCTGAGCTGCTACATAGATCACTGTTCTAAATGTGTTAATGGGAATACATCGTAATAAGAGAGGGTAGAAATTTTTTCAGTTTCCTAAAGAGCACAATAGATACATATAATATTTTTTCCTCATCCTGAAACTGTAGGGACTGAAGAGCCCTTGATTTAACCCAAAAGACACAGTACAATGTCAAAATATCCAAAGTGGAAACTCAGACAGCTGAGCCGGATCTTAGTCACACAAATTACTGCCTCAGCTGATGCATTTTGTGCTGAATCTATGCTGCTTCTAAATTTAAGTTATTGCTGTTGTTTGCTTTTTTGGGGGGAGGTTTTTTTTGTTTTGTGTTTGTTTTGTTTTGTGTGTGTAGGTTTGTTTGGTTTGTGTTGGTTGGTTGGTTTTGGTTTTGGGGTTTCTTGGAGAGTGGATTTTTTCTTCACTGCATCATTCTGGCTGTAGCCACCCCAAGCTAAGTGCAAAATATATACCACTCAGATCCTTGGTCACATTCTACACAGATTTTTCCCTAAAGCAAGAGCTGCTTTTTTCATCTATATTTTCACCTCATGAAAGCATTCCAGGTAGAGAGTTAGTGGTCTGCAAGTGAACATTTATTAGTCTACCTCTGTAGGGTTCACTTTTCAACAGCTTCTAGATATTTCCAATGTCTAATTGAGGACATGGTGATTCCTTACTGTCAAAGGGCAGAAATTCAATAGCTAGCATATTAATTATCTGCTATTTGTGAATATTTCCATACATGCTTGTGCATAGGGAAGGAGAAAACAGACACTGTACAGGCACATATTTTTATATTCACGCTGTTATTGGTACAAAATGGAAGAACAGCCTAATATGTAAAGGTGAAAGAACTATAAAATAAATCTTATTGTGGAAAGAAAAGCTACTGTATTCTATCTTATAAATATGCTTATAAAATATTTTCTAGATTTGTAAAGAAATGGACTGATGACACCATCGTATTCAACTGCAAAAAGTGTGGTACTGCAGAGAGGGATGTTTTTTCCCAGTTCTTTTAGGCAAATGGAAGTAACAAAGGCTTTTTGGAATTTCTTGACACATTTGCATCTACCATGTATCTACCTAATAGATCAGTTTGTCAAGGATATTATATATTTTGCCCATCTGAGCGTTAACAGGTTTAGCTTTACATTGTATCCAGCTGTGTGAGAGTAAATCACTATAAGATACCTGAAAATCCTGGCATAAGGATACGTCTAATAGTTTATCATATTGTTTATTCGATAGTACATACTATAAAGTGTCCTCTAAGACATTGCTCTAAAAAAATCTTATCTTCCCTACTAATAGTACAGCTCTTTTCGTGCAAGTGGTTGTCATTCTCCACATGACCCTAAAAAGCCCAGTTACACAATCTTTTACAGCATGTTCTCTGTCTGTGATATTGAAAATGAGGATAATACAAGGTGAATTTCAATGGTCATGACATAAATGGTTGCTAGACGTATAGGGGAGAATACAGCATTTGATACGTTGCTCAAAGGCAAAGATAGAACATTTTATGCATGAAAACAATACATATATATTCCTGTATGAGGATTTTCTTACTAATACATTGGACTCCAATAGAAATAATTTCTCGGTATTGTAGGTGTGTACACATTGCAGGTATGTAAAACTGGTTTTGATCAAGGTATATTGCATTGTCTGAGGCAGAAGCTATTCCAAATATTTCACAATTAAGGATGATAATGAAAATTGCCATACAAGAGCTATCTTGTTATGATCATATCCTTTCTGACAATGTTATAATGTTTTCAATTCTTTCAAACAGGGAATCATAACTTGGTATTCTTCCCCATGAACTTTTAACCAAAGCAGACTTAACAACCCTGTAGATGCAGCAGCATGTTCTTTGCTTTACACTGCTGTTTCTGAGTGCTGAAAAGGTCCTGATGCAGACAGGGCAAACAGGCTGTGGAGTCGTGTGTGTTTTATACTTTTCCACTATGTCGTTGCTTTTCTGGTTGAGAGCACACAAAGAGCTCAGTCAGAGTTCACTATCTGACTTTTGATGTGTGACACTCTTGAAGACTTTCTGCAAATAACGCCTGAAAGTAATGAAGCACGTGCTAAAGCAAGTGATAGGTCCTGAAATGCTCACAAGAGCTTGCAAGAGTTCTGGGGCAGAGAGTACAGCAACCAATAAAAATTAATATTTTCAATCATCAGAGAGTTAGTATAAAACATTAATATAGCTATGTTATATAATTGCAGAATGACTCGATATTAATGTTGTGCAGGCTAACTGCTTGGGAAAGCACACATATATTAGGAAACTGAAATATCAGTTAGGAATATGTTAGGAAACACTAAATATTTCAGTTTAATGAAGAAATGTCATTCCTATAAAAAGCTACTTAGTTTCTCTCATAAGTACCTAACTTCTGAGTTTATATTTCTTAAAAGATTATACGATATAGCAAAAATGCAGAAAGAATGTAGTAAAAAGTGTGTGAAATAGCAGTCAGCAGCTTCTGTGGTGATGAATTTGTTGGATTCTCTCAGCTTAGAACAGTGAAGATGTGATGCTATGCAAAATGCACACACTTGTGAAGTAGAAAAGTTAATAATGGTCTTCCTTATAAGTAACCATAACTTCCTTTTAAAAACTGGCAATATTATAGGAGTATCTGTAATAATATGGATGTGATTTTGTAAGTCATTCAAACATCAGAAAAGCAAGTGAACTGGATGTCTTGGATGTCTGTCAGCATCCTGTTATAGGGACTCCACTGAACAGCTTGCTGTGTCAGACGGAGTCATCCAAAGGAGGTGAGGAGCAGCTCAGGTTGCTTGGTCTGCTCAGCCTGGAGAAGAAGAGACTGAAAGAAGATCTCATTGCATTTAGAACTTCCTTGTCAGGGGGAGAAGAGAGGCAGGCACTGATCTCTTCTCTGTGGTGACCAGTGACAGGACTTGAGGGAAGTTGTGTCAGGGGAGGTTTAGGTTGGATATTAAAAAAAGGTTCTTCACTCTGAGTGTGGCTGGGCACTGGAACAGGCTCCTCAGGAAAGTGATCACAGCAGCAAACCTGATGGAGTTGAAGAAACATTTGAACAGTGTTTTCAGGAACATGGTGTGACTCTTGGGAATGGTACTGTGCACGGCCAGAAGTTTGACTCAATGATCCTTGTGAGCCTCTCCCAAATCAGCATGTTCTGTGACTCTGTGAACTAACTTGTTCAGGGACAACCTACAACAGCATTGGAGTCAAATCTCATTCCAAGTTAGAAAGAAGTATCCTCTCCCAGACCTCCCCACTTTTGTTGAGTATATTGCCTGCTGCCATTGACTGCTACTGCCCTTGAAGGACTCATATTAAACAGTTTACAAAATAACATACTTTATTAATAAACACACAGATAATACAAAATTGTGAAAGTTTTAAAGATTGACATTGATATGAACTGCAAATACAAATTTGAAGCAATATACAGACAAGCTTAATCTCCAATGAAAGCTAGTGTGAGACAATTATTTAGTGCACATAGAATAAGGTTCTTACGCAACAGATTGGCCTCCAGGAGAGAAGAGGTTCAGCTCTTTGATGATCCTAGAAGTTACATAAATTCTCCCCAACCTTAACTTACTTTTATACTTTACATTTAGGTTTAACTTGAGTAACTTGAGGGTCTCTAGTTGTTATTGATTGGTGTAAAACTCTCTTGCTTTGCTCTTAAATATATAGTCAAGAATATATAGACACCATGCTCTGTGAAAGGTGGTCATACCTTGAAGGCAAGAAAGGAAGATAATTTTGGGAGGTAGATCTGAGTTAGTACTGCAATTAGATTATAATGAACCAAGTTTATTTGAGAGGAGTGATTTTACCACAGTTGCTGGTTCAGCAGCAAGACATCTTCCCCTTGGTTGACAGCTGCTATGTGGTGTATCAGCTGTATGGGAACATCAACATCCCATTCCTGCAAGGATTACAGCAGAGCCTGGCTATGAAGTTTTCACTCTGCTGTGCAGAGCGAATAAATCTACTAACTCTACTGCATCTTTATAGTGTCAATATAATTTCTAGGAAAAAGTTCAAAAATCAAGATTATTATGACTATTTTAAGACACTTTGCCTTTAACAGTAAAAACCCTGAGTGCATTGTACCTGGTACTGTTTCTTTTTCTGAAGCTTTGTCTCATTCTGCATTCCTCATTTTACAGAAACTCTAATGATACGTCATCAGTGAGACCAGTTAAAGTAAAATGGAACATCTAATGATATTTTCTGACTTATCTGGCTTTAAAAAAGCCTTATCTTGTCAAAGATAAGAGACTTCATAAGTACATAGTTATATTGGTCCACAAATTTTATTTTCATATTCCACAAGTTTATACTAAAAGCTCTGAAACTCCTACAGCAGGTGTAATTAAACAGCTAATGATATTGCAACTCATATTAATTTACATGTTTTGACTGAATGCCACTTGACAAATATTTTGCACAAAAGCAAGTTGAACAGGATGCCTTTGAAATTTCTGAGTTCAATGAAAATGGAATGCATCATTTAAAATTAACATAAAGCAGATATATCACAGCAGACCAAAATTGGCTATTTAGTACAATACGTTGTCAACAACAGTGGTAAATACTGAATGTGAATCTTTACTGAAAGTAAGCGAACAGAATCAGAGGAGTGATTTGAGGCACTAAGTCAAAGCTACTTAAAATGTAATCATGTTTCAGAAGCTCACCAAGGGAGAAGCAGTGTCTTTGCATTTAGTAGTACTTCACAGGCTAGTTAATGAAAGAAAAATCTGACATTTAGTATCTACAGATGTGTTGCAATGAGGCATTCCAGAGCTTAAGTACATGACATATAAAAAAATGCCACTTATTTTTGATTTTTTTGAGCCCAATGATTCCTAGTTTTGCTTTAAGAGACAGTGAACAAACTATACTTATTCACCATACCAATGTTATTCACACCCCTCCCCTTGGTTGCCTTCAATACGGAAAAGTCCTACATTTCAGTTGCTCTTTTCATTGAGTTATTTCTCTACTTTGAATCAGCCTTGATTTTCTCCAATTGTTTTTTGACTGACTGTCTTGGTTCAAACTGCAACAGTCAAGTTTGCTACTTCAGGTAAAACTCCCTCAGACAGATGAAACACATAGAAGTAGAATTGAGTTCAGGTAACCACGTCTTTGTTTCACTCATTATTTGTTCTCATCATATGCTATTACTCCAATGCAGGCTGTGCCTTGTCCTTTCAACAGACCCCTATGGTACTTAGAATAATACATATCTCTTTAGTTTTCCAAATTTTCCCAACTTTTTTTTTTTTTTATTTTTTTATTTCACCAAGCAGTTACTTGCCTCTTATGAGTCATATGAGGAGCATCTGAGAGAACTGTAGTTGTTTTGCCTGGAGAAAAGGAGGCTCAGAGGTGACCTTATCGCTCTCTGCAACTACATGAAAGGAGTTTGTGGTGAAGTTGCCTCTTCTCCCAGGTAACAAGTGATAGGACACAAGAAAATGGCCTCAAGTTTTTCCAGGGGAAATTTAGATTGGTACTTAGGAGAAATTTCTTCACTGAAAAGGTGGTCAAGTATTTTAACTGGCTGCCCAGGGAAGTAGTGGTATCACCACCCCTGGAAGTGTTTAAAAACCATGGGGATATGTCACCGGGGGACACAGTTTAGCAGCGAACAGGGAATTGCTGGATAATGGTTGGATTTGATGATCTTTGAGGCCTTTTCAAACCTAAATGACTCTACAATTTTAAAAGAAAAGAAAGATGAAGTCTCAAAGCTAAAAGAACACTATGAAATGATGTTACATGAAAAAAAATGCCTAAACAGAATGACAGACTGCTTACACATATGAATATGTATGACTGTTATATACATTTTTATTCTTACATGTGATAAATTAGTTATATGAAAGACAAAGATTACAAGTGCCTTGAGTATTTACAGAAAGATATTTTCTGGATAGTATGTGTGGGGAATATGCAGGAAAATGGACATTTTGTGAACATTTCTGTGAACAATCCATGAAGTAGTTCCCAAGAGAAGCAGGCCTCTGTTTGCATATTTCGTGACACTAGCAAAGTAACAGCTCATAGCTTTGAGATAGGTTCTTATCTGCACCTGCTGATTAAAAGGAAAGCTGCAAGTCCTCCTGAATTCCTCTGGACAAATTCCATGGGGTGGACTTCAGGTGGAATTAATTAACACCAAGACCAATGGACTGCGGAGCTTAGATTGCCTGAGTATGGACAGTTTGAGCTATTCAATCATTTTATATGATCATATAACCGAAAAGCACAGATTGTATAATTACAGGACCATGTGTGTAATAAAAGGTACCTTTTACTGCTGACAATGATGGTCCGTGTGTGTGTGTACCTGCGCTCCTTCGCCTTTAGGTGGCTCTCCCTTGCCTTTAAGTATGAACATCCAAAATTCTGTAATTCATATGTACGAATCACATATTTGTCAGCATTCATTTCCTAGCTTCTGGCTATTTCCATGTGGCTTTCAACTTTTACTCACAGCTACAATTTTCTTTTGACCAATACATTATTTTAAGATCACCACTGCTTACCCAGCAATTCATCCATGGGACCATGTTCATAAGAACATTTAAATACAAGCTTTATAAACACTTCTTCAGTGAGCACTATTTATGGAAGATACAGTTAATTTTCTGAGCAGATATTCCTCATATCATGTATAAGCTGATTTCTCAAAGGTAAAAAAAGTAAAAATGACCTAAAAGGTTTGATTTAGAAGACTAAATTAAACGATGTAATTTTCAAAGGCATTTTGCAAGTGAGGTGTTATAAAGTGCAGAATCAGAAGTCAGTATCTGTGGTTTCTTTGAATGCTTTTGAGATGAAGTGACTATGGAGGAAGGGATATCAGGACAAATTACTGTTGAGGAGTAATACTCTGATTTCTGATCATAATTTAAAATTTAAAATTTGTTTCTATATCAGTGCCCTTCTGGTTTTCACAAAATCATAAAATGAGACGAATTGGAAGGGATCCACAAGGATCATTAAGTCCAACTCTTAGCCCTGAACAAGACCATCCCCAAGAGTCACACTATGTGTTTGAGAGTATCACCCAAACACTTCTTGAACACCGAAACACAGCTTGGTGCTGTGACCGCTTCCCTGGGAAGCCTGTTTGAGTGCCCAACCCCCCTCTGGATGAAAGACCTTTCTCTAGTATCCAATCTAAACCTCCCTTGACACAACTTCGGGCCATTCCTTCAGGTTCTATCACTGGTCGTCACAGAAAAGATATCAGTGTCTGCTCCTCTGCTTCCCCTCATGAGGAATCTGGAGCTTTGGTGTTACTGTGGAGTGTATGTACTAATAATACATTGTTAAGATTTGCTAAGAACTAACACACAGACTTAATTTATTCTTGTAGTGACACTAGAGAAGTTAATACAATTGGAAATAACTTCTGTACCATTGTTTGAAGACATGACATCTTGTGTTAAATTTTTGGGAGTAGGGAGTGTCTTCAACTTGTGATTTTGTAATGTGAAATGGATATCAATGCCTAGTTTCAGGTGGTACAGGCAATCATATGACCATATGTACAGACAAATTACTCTTCTATGTTGCATTCTTGTATAAATGACTTTGTAATGTAATAATGGAAAGAGTGCGTAATTTCCTATAGCCTTCAAAGCTAAGATTTCCTTGGGATTTCAGTCCCTTCTTTCAGCCAAGGCAACATAAAATCTGCACTTCGTGTAAATCTGCCTCTACGTTTCATTAGTCATTTAGCATGTTTGGGAAAAGTATCATCATTTTTACTGCTGGGGGAGAAGGCAGGGAGAACCTTATGGACTAGATGTTCAACTCCATAGGCCTTTCACACTGCTTTTTGTGTAATGAAAGTAAAAATGCGATACATAATTTACATGGCTTAGTAACTTATGAATTTCATTGCCTTACATGAACTTGGCCAATACAGAACACAAGAATTCCCTTTTAACTAAAATACTACAGACTTAGATGGTATACTCTGCTTAGATGGTATATATGATTTCAGGAGTGGGGGGAAGATTGGGGAGCAAATGGAGAGACATGGATTGGACAGATGGACTACTTGGTGGACAAAAGAATTTGCTGTATGGTTGCACTCAAAGAGCTGTGGTCAACAGCTCGATGTCCAAGTGGAGACTAGTGATGAGTGGCGTTCCTAAAGGTTGGAACTGGGACTGACACTGTTTAATATCTTTGTCAGTGACATGGAGAGTGGGATCGAGTGGACTCTCAGCAGGTTTGCCAGTGTCAGAATAGGTGATTCTCTCCATCTGCTCTCTTACCTGGAGTACTGTGTCCAGGTCTGGGGCCCCCAACACAACAAAGACATTGACCTGTTGAAATGAGTCTAGAAGAGAGCAACCAAGTCGATCAGAGGACTGAAACACCTCTCCTATGAGGAAAGAATGATATAGTTGGGACAGTTCAGCCTGGAGAAGAGGAGGCTTCAGGGAGACTTATAGCAAGTTTCAATGCCTAAAGGGAGCTTACTGGAAACTGGAGAAAGGACTGGGGAAGGACTTTTCATGGGGTCATGTAGTGATAGGACAAGGGGAAATGGCCTTTATCTGAAAGAGGGTAGGTTTAGATAAGGTATTATGAAAAAATTCTTTACTATGAGGGTAGTGAGGCACTGGAACAGGTTGCTCACAGAGGGTGTGGACTCCCCCTCCCTGGAGGTGTTCAAGACCGGGCTGGGTGTTGCTTTGAGCAACCTGATCTAGTGGAAAGTATCCGTGCCCATGGCAGAAGGGTTAAAGCTAGATGATATTTAAGGTCACTTAAAACCCAAGCTATTCTGTTATTCTATGAATTCAACACTGAAAGGAATAAGGTAAAAGTGTTTAAATGTTGGATATTGAAATTTGGTTTAAAAATTGGAAAACACATTAACAGTTCTTCTGAAGGGATTGTGAGTCAAATAAAACTAAAATGGAAAAGCTTTCATTTTCTCTCACATAATATAAAAAGAAAAACCACAAGCAAATACAAATTTGCAATCTTGTCTCAAAAGGCTGGCAGTTTGGACAGCTGCTACAGAAACCTTTGTAACGCTTTGGCTTCCTTTAAAATTGTATTTGTCTGGATGAATAAAACCTGAAAGCTGTAGATGTGGTTTCAGTAATGCACAATATGTTCTACTCACTCACCTTAGGAAAAACAAAAGTTTGACATTATGAACATACAAACTTTTGTCTAAGGTCTGTATGGAACACTTAGAGATAAACTATTAGCATGGTATATTTTTGTTTCCCTAAAGGAATAATTTTCTGTTGAGATATTTGGTTTATTATCTTCATTGGACTTCTGTTCAGTGTAACACTCCTGACAAACCCTGCATTTATGTGATGTATCTGCTCAGCAGCTAAATGTTGTATGTATTTCCTATAATCCACAGAATAACCAATACAAATCATCCTGGCTGCACTGGTAAGAGTAAATAAAGACCCATTTTTTAAAAAGTCTTTAATCTGAGTGTATAATAACATATATATAGTCAAAGACAAAAATGTATACAAACAACCCCTGGAGTGTTTAAGACAGGTGAAAAATGTAGTTATATTTTTCTCTAACCAACTCACAGGTAGACTGTAATGACAGCATGGAATCTGGAAAAGCAAAACAAATCAAAAA
>VXAU01002372.1:80187-100248 GCA_013399695.1 Formicarius rufipectus | reverse complement strand
ATTTGTAGGGACAGCAGAAACAATGGAGAATATTAGAAAACTGGAGATTAATTTATTCTGGAACTAAGAGAAGGAAGATATGCTTTGAAAATGTATATTGAAACAGATACACTATATCTAAATCCGCACTCATTAGGAATCACATCAGCAATATTATAGGAGTAATATTTTGCACAGATAATATCAAAGATATTTTGCGCCATCAATGTGGTTTATTACTGTACCAGGGCCTTAATCTTTCATTATTCATAGTTAAAACCAAATTAAGATTTGTTCTGAGTTCCCTATAGACTTGTCCAAGGTGGCAGCTGTGGAGAATGCTCTGTATTAGGTAGTATGGATAGCATTATAAGTTTGAATGAGTTTTTTGAAAATATATAATACACAGTTTGTCCGTTTTTATATGCTCTTATAAAAGAAAACACTATCTGAAAAATGGTACTAGTCACTATGGCCTTGACAAAGTAAAACCAGTGAAGTCTGTGAAGATGTAATCACTTTTTTTTACCTTACATTACTATGTATATTAGTACTTGAACAAGCTATCTTATTGCAAAGTAAAGAGAAGTTCTGTTCAACAAAAAAGGGATCTGGAACTGCCAAAATGTATGTGTCAATGGTTTGCAAAGGCTTATCTTTCTTTTATTAGTAGTTAGTTCTTTGTGGAAAGATCTTGGAGCTGCATGAAATGAGGTACTGGTGAGACAGATTCTTTTCACTTAATTTAACTCCTAAATGTGTAAAAAAATGAAATTAAATGAAATTGAATTGAATTAAATTAAATAGTAAAGAGAGAAATTTCACATCCTGAAAGGTTGGAAGCATGCTAAAATCCAAGAAATAAAAAGTAAAGGAACTAAGGAAACTACCAAGACCATCTTAGGGAATTTTAAACCAATCACTACAGCCATTTAATTCTCATGACAAATTATTACTTCTCCCATTTTAACATGAAGTAGTCATTTCTAACACAAACATGGGCCATGTGAAATCAGCACAGCATAAATGCAACTCCTGTTCAGCAAACTCCCAAAATATTTTAAGAAGCAATTGGGATAGCTGTATGATTTCCCCTACTGTGAACATTGCTCATGCTATACCGGCTTTCTTTATTTCCATCCAGTCTGGGAAGTGTGCTTAGCTGGTCCCTTGATGCAGAATGAAGATGAATATATGATATGTGAAGCTCTGGAAGTATGTAAGTGGTTGCTATTTTTGGTGTGGGTCAACAAAAAAATACACTTATATTTCTATAAATATGTGATTGCTGCATTGTGCTGATCAGCTTTTGCTTTTAAGCAACTGAGTTGTGATTTACATGCTATGATTACAGTAGACACAGAGACAGATTACATCTAGTAGAAGGCATTGGTCAGCATTTTACAGATGTCATTGTTTCTCAGTTTAGGACAAAAGGTACTTGACATTTTGTAATTACAACTTTTCATTTTTCCTTGAAATGTGTGTCTCGTGGGTAAGATCAGACTCCTTTTCAAAATTCATGTTCCCTAACAAAGTTAAGTACTTGATTAAGTATAAAACTCAAATAAAATTTTGATTAGAATGCAAATGTCCTACTCTGAAACACTCTAGACCAGTTTTTAACCATTGTATTAGGGAAAAAAAAAAAAAAAAGACATGGTTTTTTTCCCCCCCATTTTCTCAAATTCTAGGCAAGGGAAACAGAAGAGCTATCCAAAGTTATCCACAATGAGAAACAGATGCGAGTTATTATGTAGTGTTACTGTATTATTCATGGGATTTTGGTATCTGTGTTATTTCAGATACACATTTCTCAGGTATACTCAGAGTACAGAAAGCTTCGGAGTTCTGCAAGTGTTATAGTAAACCTCTGACTACTTTTCATGGGAATGTCATGGCTAGGATTGCAAGTTAGTAGTGAAGGAGACAGAAACAGCTCTCTAGGCAGCAGTGGGAGAAAAAGAGAAGTACTTCACTGAATAAAATCGCAGAGCTCTGAGAAATAACTGAATAGTGATATTCTGATATTGCATTATGTTTCTCTTATGGTGCGACTTCAATTCTTGTTTGGCACTCTTGCCTGAGTATTGTGACAAAATTGTCTGACAGCACCATAGCCAGGGCATCAATTTGCAATTATGTTGCTGTTCAGCTCCATTAGATAAAGTATTTTTCATGTCTCTCTTACAGGAGACCACTGACCTACAACATTCGCATTCCAGCAGAAGTTTTTGTGGTGGGATATGGGAAACCAAGTGTCAGAATTGTAAGCAATAAGTCATCTCAGTGGAAATTTATGAAGAAAATTTAGGAGGACACAGTTTGAATGCATTCATCAAATAAAGACCTACAAATGCAATTGACCATTTATTAAAGAATGGTTCTCTTGCATACTAGAATAGTCACAATCATATGTGACCAAGTCAGTACAAATCTGATGATGGAAAAACTGCAGCTATGAGTTCTGAATTATCAACAATGGATATGTGATGATACTGAGTAGGAGCAGATACTTTATGTATCAACAAAATTAACTGGAATCTAATTTAAATGTATACTTTTTTTTTTACTTTTTTTTTCTTTTTTGTTTCTTTTTTTTTTTTAATAATAAACAACAGTCTCTAATTCTGAATTTCCATGTAAGTAAAATATAAGTGGGGAGAATAATTAATCAAATACTCCTGCAATATTAAATAGCTAATTTACCAAGAAAATTGTTTATTAACTCTTGTGTGAAGCCACCTCTGGTTATTTTAGATGATACTGTATAAATTATGTACGGAAGTGTATTTTGACTACCAGAATACTTTAGTGTAGACCACAACACTACAAATCCATATCTGCTGCTGATAATATAACCCCAGAAAGGTTGACACATTTCTTATCTAGAATGCTTATTCTCTTTCACGTAAAAAAAATTTTACAGATGCAAATATTGAAGATATTGCTTGCAAAATTTTTAGAGTTACACATCACATTTTTGTTTCATTTAATTGGAGTGCCATTTTAAAACAGAAGTTGTTAACTAAGAAGCTGGCCAAAGAAATGGAAAAAAGTATCATAATCAGTTTAAATATCAAGGTTCAAATGTAGATTTTGAAACTCCCAATAAGAATGAGATGGAAATTTAATACTTAGCTCTGACTAAGAAATACTGAAAAAACTTGTTTATAGAAAATGTTCATTGCAATTCTTGAATAGTATGCAGTATCTCTGAACAGTGAGGAAACAATGATCAGTGAATTACCTGTAGTATTCTGCATTGGAATATATAATTACTGTTCTATGCAATATATTACCAATGTGTTTAGACATTGTTGTACAACACAATGACATAATTAGATAGCACATGATGGAACTCTTTAAACCAGCATAGACATCTTTTGTTGTCATACTTGGAGACTTTCTTCATCATGTATAATATTTGAGGGGGAATCTTCATCAACTAGGAAGTCTAAATGACCTCTTTGTATTAGAATTGAGGCCAAGAAATTGCTCTTTCAGCACTGCTGTAGGTATTTTTAGAGTTCTACAGTTCAGAGGTGCTAAGTATAACAGTCAGATTTCACCAAGACTTCTCCATGATTTAATGGTCTTAGACTTAAGTAAGTCATAAAGTTTAATGGTCATGTTTATGTTTAAGGTCAGAAACATGCTTATATATTTTTCTGGACCCAGACCATTAATACAATCATTGAAATATCTGAACAGCATAAGTGAGGCAATAAATAGAAGAACATTTTGTTGAGGAAGGTGGCTCTTTGTATTACCATTCCACTGATGCAAGGACAATGGAGGAAACTGAAGACACTTTCACAAAGAGGCATGAGGCTTTGTTCCATAAGTAGTTCCAGCTGAATCATAGGGGATCATGCTCTAGCTCATTATGATTAAACAGAGTATCACTGTTTGGCTTGAAACAGCTTTCAGAAAAATCACACAGGAAGTTTGTGTTAGATCCTGAACCCTCATTATTTGACTCTTAGCCAATGCTTTAAATACAAGACCATCTGAATTGCCTTATTTTCCAGTGTCCTGTTCCAGAAGGTTACTGTTTTTTTACTTCCCTCATGGGTGTAAGTTTCAATAACTACATCAAGAAGCTGTAAGAACATATTCAAAGGGAGGTGTGGAGGGGAAGATTAAAAAGATAAATTAGTTTCGGCATAATTAAGGCTCTGGCTCTTAAGATTGAAAGTTCCTTAGCCTACTCACAAACTTCTGAACTATTGCCTTACTTTTTATTCATAAAGTATGAATTTTTAAGCTGGTAGTTGTAAAATGGGCAGGTGAAATCAGATGTCTTATCAGACTGCATAGATTTTGAAGAGTCAAATTCAAACAGCACAATTTAACCGTCTGAGATTATTGACATCACCATGAAATATGTCATGATTATTAGTGGCCTTGGGTTCATAAAACACTATGAGTTTTATTAGGCTCTATCTTGTTTGCTGGGACATTGACAGAGCAATTAAGAGTCTTTTATTTATAGTTGCCCCGTATTTAATACCTGAAAATTCTTACATTTATTGTGAGCAAAATTGTAAGCAAACACCAAAAGACATATTGCAGTTTGAGAATTTGATTAAATCCACTTATCAGTGAAGCCATAGAACAGAAGTGAAAACTTCTTCATGGTGTTTGTGCTGGTTTAAAGGTAAACTAGCAGGAGAAATGAACCCAACTGTACTGGTTTAGAGTTAAACCAGCAGGAGAAATGAATCCAACTCAGAAGGGATTGCAAGTCAGAATAACAATTTAATAAAAGATCACAAAAAAATACACTGACACAGAAGGAAAATTCGTTTGTGCCACAAAAACACCAGATGTACAAGCAGAATGGAGCTCTCCAACCTCTGTGCTGAGCACCACATAGCCCTGCCCCGAGTTTAAAGTAAAAAGAAAACAATAAACAAACCTGCTGGTGAAAATGATGGTTGCAGTCCACTGGCAGTCTCAGTTTGGTCGAGGCTCTGGTCCTCCTCTGGATCCAAAGAGAGCCCCCATTCCCAAACCCCAAGCTTATATCCACTTGGGCTCAAATGGGAATGTCCAGTCCCTCCCCCAGGGTGGAGACTTTCACAATGGGTGATTTACTCTGTGAGGTGAACAATGGCATATTTTTGGCATCACTGATGGCCCATTAGCAGATATGACCCCTCAGGTGGGTGTGGAGGCAGGAGAACTTCCTTATCTCACAGAAGTTCCTAAACACCCAGCTTGCAGCCTGAGGGGTTGGGTGTGTCTTAGACAACTGCTGTTAATGGGCCATTGTGAGCAGTTCATGAGAAAAATGACATAGAGCGTTTAGAATACACACCCACACAGTGACAAACTGGTCCTGGCTACTAAAACCAGGACACCAACTCAAAAGATACTACAAGTCAGTTACAATTTACTAGAAAGATTACAATTAATACAAGGATACAAGGAAAAACTGGCTTTAACACACAAAGAAGAGATGTATGACCTGGAACCCTGGGGTATGAACAGGCTGGTGTTCATTAGCCCCTGTGCTGAGTGTCATGTGGTCCTGGATGATCACCACAGTCAGCTGAGAGAGGCAGTCGCAGTTCTGTTGAGATTCTGGTCCTCCTCTGGATCCAATGAGTGGTACCAGAAGTTCCAAACCCAAAGGTTACATACACTCAGGTTCAGGTGGGAATGCCCAGTAACTCCACCAGGGCAAGGAGTTTCACAATGGATGATTTACTCTGTGAGTCATAGCATATTTTGGGAATCCTTGATGGCCCATTAGCACACATGACCCCTTAGTCTTGGGTGTGTGAAGGTGCTAATGGCTCCCCAGAGTGGAGTTATCAAACTTGAGTCATTGATGTGCAGATAAAAATACTCTCCTATCTCTCAGAGTTCTTTAACACCCAGCTTGTTGCCTGAGGTATCAGGTGTGCCATGGACAGCTCCTGCAAATGATTAACAGTTCATCAGAAATTATATAGAGGGTGTAGAACACACAGTCCTGGCTGCACTCACACAGTGATAAACTAGTCCTGACTGCTGTAGCTAGAATAGGTACTAGTCATAATTACCAGGATAATTGGAATTAAGCAAGGACCTATGCTCAGCTGCTCTAATATTCAAATGTTTACAAGCTTTCATTGCAAAGGCTCTTAAAATTTATTTAGCATGCATGAAGATAACAGTTCAATAATCAGTAAAATAAAAGAAATTATAGTATTTCAATGTGTAATGCACTCAGATGGGAAATTAGGACTGGGGGTAAGGAATTCCATTTTGATTTTACAGCATAATTGGCAGGCAGACAATAACTATTGGAATCATAATTTCTCTGTGATAGTCATTCATGTGCAATCCATGAAAGGTCCTCGACAAACTCTGTAAAGTACAGTATGCAAAGTGCAAAGGTCTGATTGTGTTTTCTTGTTTCCATATTATCTGTCATTATGCTAATGGGGGCAGCTCAGTAGGCTCTAGCTTTGAATGGAAAGTGGTGTAATGGAGCAGCATGCTACCAGCTGCCAGCTCCTACTTTCCCATCCTTCTCCTTCTACAGTGACACTTGGCTGAGTTAAGCTGAAATGACTGTAATGAGCATGACCCACATTGCTTTCACCAGCAAAGAACTCACTTTGCCAAGAAGAGCTCTCCTCACTGTATATCTCTTCAAGTTTGGACAGATCTGTGTTTGATGGTACATCAACTGCAAAATGCACTGAGTATACCAGCAGGTTAGAGCCCCACTTTCTATATGAGAGTAACAAGACTTTTAGTCACTTTTTATTTTATGAATTATCTTACAAATATTCCTCATGGCTATATCTCAGAAGATATTAAATACTAAACAAGAACTGAGGAGCAGAAGCAGACCTGCCTTCTTTTCGGTTTCTGAAATACTTTGCTCAGATAAAACATGTTCTTATGTGCCTGCTTGTTCTACCATTATGCTCAAAAATTTTTCTGAACATTGTCCATTATGAAAAAGAATTCTAAATGGTAGCACACTAAGAATTTTCTCACTTGTGCCAAATGCACTATACAACCAAAGCTAGTCATAACAAGACATTATTTCTAATGGAAAAGATAGTTTGTATCTGAAGCAAAACAGCATTATTTTTATCTGGTCACAATGACACATCTGTTGTATATCTTGATTGTAAGAGCAGAAGTGGTTTTTTTAATTGAATTTCCAATTTTGCTACTTTATCTTGTTTCTCTTTGTTATAGTTTTCTTAGGAGCGGGCAGAATTTTCCTTTCCCCTACCAATGCAATGAGGGGCTAATGGCCCTCATTTTCCCCACTGCAGGTATCAAAGGGTGGATCATGGCTGAAAGGGGGTTGCTTAGCAACCGTAAATCACAGGGGTGGGGTAAGGGATGGGAACACTTTTGGGTTTTTTTCGGCTTACAGGGTAAGGAGGAGGACTGCTGTGGGGAGAAAGGGAGAGAGATAACTCTCAGGGAAAACCTTTGCCCTATGGGTTTTGGTCTCCTTCCTTGTTTTAACTCCCATTTTCCAATACCTGGATTTTTCAGAGTTCCCAGTGGTCGAGAGAGAGAGAGGCTTCGCTAGCTGGGGCCTTTTGCATCAGGCTTCCTCAGGTGGCCAGTGGCTGCCAGCCCAGGCGTGAGGAGCCCCTGCAGCATTGGCAGCTCCAGCTCAGAGTGGCATTCATCCTCCAGGCACAGACCATGGAAAAAAGGATCCCAGCTCTTCCCCTCCCTGTGTGGCTTCTTCCCCCGACTCCACAGAAGGACTCCACAGCCTCAGAGGGACACACCAAAATCTTTTCCACCCACCCCAGGGGTCAGCTCAGCACTGGCTGGGGAGCAACATCGCCACCTGCTGTCCATAAATATTGCTGTGCCCAACGGGCTGGCTGAGGGGGAATTGTCCCACAAATTGGTAGTTTAGTTCTGGTTGCCTTGTTTTCTCTTGAATAGATATATATAGATATATATAGATTTATATTGTGGTTAAGAACTGTTATCCTTGCTATTATCACACCCTAATTAAATTTGGTTTTGAGTCCAAAGGAGGTCTGTCTCCTTCTTTGGTTTCTAGTCCAACTTCCTCTAAACTTAGACACTCTTCTATATTGTTCATGTGTAAAATCCTATTTTTTTTTGAGGAAAAGCTCTTTTTATTTAGTCAGGAGAGTGTGCTAGCAAGCTATCTTTCAACCGGCAGAATCAAATACTAGTATATGCCAAAATAATAATCTAGTATCTTCTTAGAAGATAGAAGCATGTTTATTTCTTCTATCCAGAGAATAAAAGACATTACTGTTATCTTGTAAGATTTTCTTTCCTTAACAAAGAGAGTTTTGTATGATTTCTCAAGGGACCTTCTTAGATTTTTCAAGACATAAGTAATATCATACTGTAATCTTAAATATGTCAAATTGCAGTTGAAACATCATAATTATCACCTAGTCAGACATGAGATCATCTACTATCTTTACAACTGATAACCTTAAGCCTTCAAAATAAAGACTATTCCATGTTAGTAGGACTTTTTTTTGTTTAAATGTTTCAGGATCACAGGGAAAAATGTTCACGGTGGGCTTCATAAAGAATGTTGGAAAATTAGGAATATTCTGTATTTTCTTGATCTTCCTCTTCTCTTGAAATCTTCCTTATGCCTCATTATAGACTTTGTTCCATTTAACAGCATATCAATAAGTCATATTATGTTTTTTTTTTGTTGTTGTTATTGTTTTTGTTTGGTTGGTTGGTTGTTTTTTTGTGTGTTTGTTTTTTGGTGTTTTTTTTTTTTTCTTTCTGATTCCATATATAAGCATAGAAACAACTAAAGTTTGGGATGAGGTTAGTCAGCTATGGACATCAGGCCAGATACTAAGTGATATTTGCAGGAAGGAAAATCTAACAGGCAGAAAAGTGTGTTCAGTTGCACACGGGGACATACTACAGTAAGTGCTTTTATCAGGTATGCATTCTCTGGCTAACATCAACGCGCATGCGAGTGTAACCTTGTGGTAGTTTGTCTGTAGGCCTTCCCTAGAAACTGGGGACATAACTAAGAAAGTATCCCATATCATTCCCTTTCGTAATCAGGTGTACGAAGACAGGAGGGAGTTTCCTCTCTTTGGCTCCTTCCTCTTCTCTCCGCTGGGTGAACACGGAGCCGACAGCTCTTGATGTTTGGGCCTTGGCTCATCTCTCTGAGCTCAGGCCTGTCTGAGAGCTGTGGTCTCTGTTGACAGAGAAGGGAAGGCACTCACTTCTCCTAAGGGAAGTTGGTGAGATTTTCCCTGTGTTAATTGTTCTACTGAATTAATTCCTGGGATTTGACTATGTGGGATAGTTTTGTTTTTACTCTTTTTGGTCCTCTTCCCCTTTTCCCCTTTTTAGGGGGTGTTTGGGATTGTTTGGAATCCTTGTATTATATGTACATAGTATTTAGCTGTATATATATGAAATATCTATAAATATATATGTATTCCTTTACTAATTTTTCCTTTTGCTAGGTTTTTTTCCTTTGTCAGGAGGGGTGTGGAACAGCTGACCAGCTTACAGCTGTGTTTGGCGGGGAGCCAAGCAGAACCTGACACAAGCCTATAAATTATAAGTTCTGTGTTTTGGTTAAACCAGGTAGCCATATCTTGAACCGTA
The DNA here is from genome assembly GCA_013399695.1 of Formicarius rufipectus. Taxonomy (NCBI): domain Eukaryota; kingdom Metazoa; phylum Chordata; class Aves; order Passeriformes; family Formicariidae; genus Formicarius; species Formicarius rufipectus. The sequence continues at coordinate 90,648 of VXAU01002372.1, read as the reverse complement.
GTACAAAAGAACTGGTTGCAGTTTATTTTGTTTTTAATCTCTGACTATTTGTTAATTTTACAGATTAAATTCAAGTCTACAACTATATGTAAGATAGCTACATTGTTTATACAAGCACAGTACTTGTAAAGACCTGTGAGGACCTAAATTCCTCTTTACGAAATCCAAAATATTGTTTGAAATAGTTTCTTTTCTCTTGTCATCGCCCTGTATTTATGCATAGAATGCAAGCAAATGAAAATAAAGAGCAAAGAGTGGGAGTAACCACATAGTCCCATATTTCCTCTTCAGTCAAGCCCACACATATTTTTTTCATTTCTGCTCTTTAGTACCAGATCCAATTCACTGGTATGGGGGCAACCTATTCTCAATTCCAGATGTGAAAACAGGAAAAGGAAATGAAGGAACAAAACAGAGTACAATGAAGGATAGTACTTAGCTACCAATAAGCTTGATTTCCATGTGTTACTCGTGTCAGCAAGGGTGTATGTGAGTGTAATAAGAATATGTATTGGAGAAAATCTGCAGGTGTTCCACAGTTTTGAAATCAGATTGCCTAAATACAGCATTTGCTGCCTTTAAAAGGTTTGTCTACAATCTAATAAAAATGAGGTATTAAGAAATAACTCATACCTCTTGCTACAGCATTCCATGTGATCATTAATTTCCTGATGATTAACTGTAACTGTGTGACTGTTGTACTTTAAAAATTAATTCAATACTTTACCTTTTTTAAGTGATATGTGACAAAGGCTCTTGGAGTTCAAACATGGAATAATGGTGTCATTTTGACCAAATCCTTTATTTGCCTTTGTTCAGGGATTTCCTAAAGCAGATTAAAATCTGCTTGTGAATCTTTTAAACCCTCTTATATATTTTTCCAGAGGAAATATCATTTCAACTGTTCTGAAGCTGATGTTCTTTTAAAGTCTGAAATACTTCTTTCCATAACAAGGAGGAGACAAACTCACATAAAAGGTAAGAGATAAACTTCCAGAGAATGCAGCAGCCTGCTGCTTATTCATACACACAATCACATGACTGGAGGAAATTAACCTGGTACAGAGTCTCATTAGCTGGTCTGAGACCTGATGTATGAACACCAGGCTGCTTAGGCCATTGCTTTTGGCTGCCTCTGGGGTTTCAGACTCATGATAGTGGTGTAAGGCATGTAGTATCTGATTAAGCTGAGTCCTAAATGACTGGACCAGAAAATGATAAAATTATGGCAAGAAGACTTAAGATACATAAAAGTAAGACAAGGAACAATTATCTCATCTGCCAAATTATACAAAGCCAAGGGGGAAGGAAGGTTTCCTTCTCTGTCCTGCTCGACCACAATTTGATTCCTGATCAGAAGTAAAAATTACTAAAGATCTTAAGAAGTAGTAGTATGATGATCAACACAAGATTCGTATCAATCCTGATGTGACTGCAGGGCTAATTAGTGACAGCTGTTTGTAGATATATTTTTTTTTTATTATGCAATAAATTCATGCCTAATTGTATGTAATAGCAGATATTTCAATCAGAAATTACATTGGTTAAATTATCATCAAAATAAGTTTTAACTTATTTTCATGCTAGTTGGTCATTTTAGCATAAGCTTAAAAAACTCCCCTGTCACCTTTAAAGTAAAGAAGCCATTTTCAGCTGTGCTCCTAAAGGACTTAAATGCAGTAAATAGACCCAGCTTTATTTACTTTCTACTGAGCAACAGCTCAAAAATACTATTAAGAAATTGTTTGGCACACTAAGTCACATACAACCTAGTGAGGGATATGTGAGAAGAGCAAGGGGTACATAAGAAATATTCAAATATCTCCCTTTAAAAAAAATGAAAACGCAACAAAACAGCTGGAATACGACAGTGACATTATACACCTGTTTAGGCTTGAACATGAAGAAATAGAGATCTGTTTTAAATTATCAATGAACTAAATTAATAAGCAGGATGAAAATCCATTTCTGTTCCCAGGAAAGAAGGGGTTTATGCTTACTTAGACATTTGTTCTCTCTAAACTACTAAATGATGCAAAGGTTTAAGGAAAAGTCCATAAGACAGGATACAAAATAAATGAATGGAGACTTGGGAATTAATTTTCTAGGAATATTTTTCTTTCCTTTTCTGTCCTTATTAAATTAACATAGACAAAGCTTTTTATTATAACCAAGTGGTTGCCATGAATGCAAATAAGCCTTATTTTGAGGCATTTGAAGCACTGAGTTTCTTCAGAATTTAACAACTCCAAGAAACTTTTTGTTTGAAGGTTAGAGACTTTCTTTTGGAAGAACTAGCATTTGATTCTAATTGCACTCGATGTTTCACTTTGCTATTCGTCTATATCTAGTACAACTACCAATAATGACCTTTCAATTCATCTCACAATATATAACTTAAAACTAAATCTGGTGTGTTTCCTTAAATTGGCGCTGACTTTTTCTGCACTCAAGGAAGTTATATGTGTGAGTAAATTAGATTACTGTTTTAAGTAATTCCCCCTACTAAGTATAGAATGGCATTGGTTAAAAAGAAGCACTGCAAATCTTATTTCCAATTAGCCTAAGCCCTATAAACATTCACTGAAACCCTTCTAAATCTGCTTAAATTCAGAGACTGCCCATGATTTGCCAGCTGGTAGTTCCTGTCTAGTGATTTAACAACAGATATCTGTGGGATGGGAAAAAGCTGATTAGAGATGAGTAATGAGGAGAGACCAAATCCCCATTAGCCAGGTCGAAAAGCAGAGTCTAGCAAATGACCCCATGAGATATTTAATAGTGCCCAGTTAGGAAAAGAGCAGTAGGCACTAGAACTTGCTTCATATGAAGCAGAGTGCAGAACTGTGTGTGTATACCCTGCTTGTTTTGAACTTACTATGGATTCAGTGACATTTTACAATAGACAAACCCCCCTTATACATCACTAAACTGATAAATAATTATTTTGTTCGTGTACTTAATATCAAAGAATAACAGTCAGGATTTTCATAAAATGGATGTTGTTCATGAATCTCACAAACAATTAAAAAAAAAGTTATCCCCTAGAAATGGGAAGGAGAGTCTAAGTAAAGGTCATACTGGAATAAAAAAATATAAACAAAGGTGAATCACTATATTTCCTCTCATATTCACTATGCTGCCTGTGAAAAAAATAACTGAGGCATGTGCCAACCTCCCTTTTTCTGAGAATAAATTAAAAAAGAAGTCAATATGAGTCCACTAGTTATAGTGAGCCTTCTATCAGAACTATTCTGCTTTTGCTAGACCAAATTCCTCTACCTGTTCTCTCAGGCAGAACAACTTCCCCCGATGACAAAAATCATCAGCCGTCCCTTGAGATAAAACTCCTATTTGACATGTGCTACTTTAGGAAGCTGAGTAATAAGATTAGGTTTCAAATTTATGCCATTCAAATCAATGTGTCTTGCTAAGTATTTAGACCTCTCTACTCAGGATATTTTTTTAAAAGCATCAATGCCACACATTTTTTGCTATTTCAAAAATCTATGGATATATTACATATTACTATGCATCTTCAAAGCAAAATTAATTTTAAGATGAGTAAAAAATCCATAATTTTTTCTTGTTCTGAGGATTACATACATAAAGAAGAGGTTAACTATTATAATATAGTATATTTCTTACTCCTGAGATAAATAACAAAATAAAATATCGTCTCCTTTTCTGATTCTTCTGTCTGGACACATTTTGTAGAGTGGGCAATTGGGAATTCTGAGATTACAGTTCCACTGAAGTGTTCCACTGACATCATAAGCCACACAAGTGAAGCTCAAGTGGTATACATTGTCATTAGAATCCCAAGATAGAATTGTAAAATTACATTATTCATGGTGTGCCTGTTTGCTATATATAATAATACACAGTCTGTGTTCCAGTTCTTTCTTATTCCCACTGAAGCCATCCTTCCTTTTCTGCAGACAGCTTCCTAACAGCACAACTGAAACAACAGTTTGTTATAAAATAAAAGGTATTTTTGTAATTGAAAGGAAAGAATGAATGTTTCTTGAGAGGGGAATATAAAAACAAATATGATAAAAACAGATGAATTTGGGGTTGAAACAATGTTCATTAAAACTGGATCAGCACATGGATTACTAAAGCAGGAGAACATAACAAGTGGAAAGGAACAAGCCTCTTAGATCAAGCGGAACTGCTGGTCTGAAGCGTAGTTTGAGATTTCCATTTTTTTTTGAACAAAAAGGCATGAAAGGTTATGATTCAAAAAACAATGGGTTTGGAAAAAAAATCTGAATTTAGGGTTTGTTAAACAAGGTCTGTTTAAGATTTGAAATATTTTAAATAGTGAGACATGTTTTTATGACCAGGTAAGCTGACATTGGAAAGAACCATTCTTCCAACACATCCTCCAACATACTTAACCCAAATTTCTCTATTATAGAAGCTTTAGTGAGGAGTTAATACTAAGAAAAAAATATTTGTTGAATCTTATGGGAGACTGAAAGTGTGATTTTTTTCCTCTCCATGCCAATTGTCACATTTTTGTGGCATTAGGTAGCTCAACAGTGTCACTATTCTATGTATTGGATAGGGCACTTACGCATTTTTAAACAAGGAAAGGAAAGTGCCTGAAAATATGAAACAATTAAGAGAGAAATGGGTATGTGCTCATACAGATGTTAAAATAAGCTACTTAAATAGCTTAAGAATATCCAATAATAATTTAATTACAGTGTGTGGCTTCCTTACAATACTCTTAAAAAATTGAATCAACATGTGTCATAAATCTGCTATCATCTCATGGTAACAGAAGATATTTCTCAATAAAAACAAAACAATAGAGTAGTTCATTGCCATCACACAGGCTGCTTTAGTAGATAAAACTATTTTTAGAAGGTAATGGGATTTTATACTTTCAAACATGTTGGTTATGATAAGAACCATTTAGAAATCCCTCTTTTAAAAGAAAAATATCATCAAACAGTTGACAGAATAATTTAAAAATCTGAAATAATAGTCTTGTTTATTTAAATATCTTTTTCTTTTGAAACAGAACTTTGGCTGATAATATAGATTTTTCTCTAGTTAAAGTGCAGCTCTTAAATTGTGAAATTCATGGCTCCCACTCTCAGAAGTGATATGACACAAGGAAAAGATCAGCAAAGAAAAAAGGGAAAAGTCTTTTTTTATGAAATTGCAGCAGAGGATCTTTCTCAAGGGAATATTTCAAATAGATGTGTTTACTGCTGATACACTTGCATGTCTGATAACAGTAAGCAGATTAAATATATACAGAAGACCTTTTATGCCTGCTTCCTTTGAGTGAAGGGTATTATGTTTGTAAATCAAAGTCTAAATGCTGGCAAAGGGAGCACACTGCATAATCCTATTGAAAGGTTTATACCTTTAAATGGCATTTTAGCATAACTGTAACTTGACCCTTCCTTTAGTTCAGCTTCAGGAACAGACACATGAGGACATGCTTTCCAATAACAAATCAGTCACAGCTCCTAAAATTCAGGGTTTTTTCAAAATTTTTACCTTTATTTTTAGAAACCACAATATGTGTTTATAAGAAACATTCTCATCTGTTTAATTTTAAGCTAGAATAAGCCTTTGATCTTAAATGTCTAGTTATGGTAAAATAAATGAGACTTGATTTTTTTTTTTTTTTTTACACATAGAGGAATGCATAAAACTTCTTATCTGGAAGCACTGTAGTCAAGAGTAGACATAGTTTTAGGTGTAGCATGCATTAAGTCAAAGTCCTCAAGAACTTTGAGAAGAGAGGAAATATTACACTTGAAATATTTCTTGTATTTTATATTCCTTTTGGTATTTTTTATGTGTGTGTTTGATTGTGGTTTTTTGGTAGTTTTGTTGTTTGTTTTTCTCCTAAAATTGCAAAGATCTGTTCAGATTGGAGCTTCGGAAAAATGACCTACACTAGATTGCTCACATGACTCTTAACTAAAGGCATCAAAATGTGGAGCTGTAATAGGCCTTCACTAGTCCCAAAATAGAAAAAAAAAAAAAAAAAAAAGGAAAGAACATTTTTGACTTTCGACTAATGTTACTGAACCAAATATGACCTTAAGAAGTTGCTTATTTTGTATTCTTAATTTCTTGCTCATTTTGTGACTATTTGGTAGTAATGTATAAAACATTAATAAGCCTTGGGTTCCAACAGGATAGTAGAGTGAACTATAAATAGAAAACATAGAAGTATAGAGGGGAGAGGAGGAGAGATGCAGGTTTTGAGGAGAAGAGCAAAAGGCAGAACTCCTGGAAATCTGAGACATGGGGGAATGGTCCCTCAAAAGAAGGATCTGATTGTACAGACAAAGACTGGTGACACACTCACTCTCTGGGGAGAAACTAGTTTTAACTGGGAAATATCTGGAACAAGGAATAAATGCAGCTGCAACCTAGTAGCAGCTGGAATGGGGGCAACAAATTGGATTAGAAGAGATTCACGAGGGAAATCCAAGACTTTCTGTCCAAAATGTATCCAAGCCTTTAGCAAGAGACAGAACAGGAGAACAGTATTAAAAGTAAGATATATAATGATGAAGGCCAAATCTAAGAAAAGTGATGGTATTTCAATAGAGAGAGGTTGGACTGAATAGAACATAAAATAAGAAACAGAAAGATTTAGACTCAGTAGAGCACATTCCTTTTCAAGAACTAAAATGGAATCCAATCTCATCATTTAATCCATCAGATCTAGTGGCAAGTGTCTCAGGACCATAAACATGCATGTATTTTGGTAAGCCTGTTGAAACTAACATCTGGAGTCAGATGTGCCCTACATGCATTTATACAGAAGATGAGGAATGTTAAATGCTTTCACATGATCAAGGATATAGTCAGTAATTTAACAGTGGAATAAGAAAATATTTGGACAGAAAAATTCAGGCTCATTCTTTCTAAGCTTAACTCCAAGTTTTGTAAAGGTATTTTTCCAGCAGCTGTTTACAACAGCTTCCAAAAATACTTTTAGCTAAGAAAGTTCTAGTTATTGGAAATAGATGGATACTGTACTCAGTGTGGGGCAGCAATAAATCACCAGGGACCAAAAAAAGATTGAAAATTTAGAAGATGGCAGAGTTGTTTTCATTCATTTTGATCCTAGACGTCTCTGGGATTTATGCAGTTATAATGTAAGCAGGCAGGCTCTTTCCTGTACAAATTGTCCTAAATTTTGCATGCAACTTCTAAAACCCTCTGCTCAGCTTTTCCTTTCAAGTCTAATTCACAGAACTGCCATTTATAAATTTACAGACGGAACTGTAGATCATTTTGGGCTGTGTGTCTGGGATGGATTGTTATCTTGTTCTAAATAGACTGGAAAGTAAAGTTGCATGTTATATCAGTGTGTACAAGATAAATGAAATGGTGTTTTTTTCTCATTGTGTCACTCAGTTTAGTATGAAATGGAATTTTTTATGAGATTAAACTGGGTATGCAAACCAATTTTTAGCAAGTGTTTACAACTTTAACCATAACATATTACTGTGATAGATGACTGATAGTGATTTCTTTAGTTCTGACAATATCAAAAGATATCCATAAGATGAACGCTAACCAAGTTAAAATATTGATTTAACACGTGTAATGACAATCAAAGAAAGAAGAAAGTTGCAGCTCTATTAAATCAGATGTGAAAAATCACTTGTTCCTCACTCCCTTATCTAAAGAGGTCTAAGTTTCACTGAAATAACATGCATATCCTGTAACTTAATTATGACCTCTAACACTCAGGTTTTGTTAACAGTTAAAAGTTTCCATAGAAATCTTATGAAAGAAAAAGACAAATATTCAGTGGCTGAGGCAATAAGCAGAGAGGATGGTCGTGTCCTTAGCAACACTGTCACCAGAAATACACTAAATGGACCTGAGTCCTGAAGTACATCTTCAGACAATCTGACACTTGGGCTTAAACCTGCTGGAGTGAATTTCCACTCCATTACACTTAAGTACATTTCTCTTTGATTCAATGGTGTCACCTATCTCTGTGGTAGTGAAGAGTTTGGATAAGGGTATGAGAAACCAAACTTACAAGTTTTCAGCAAGTGCTGCAAAGCACATCCTGTAAAGTCAAGGATGCCTGCACAGCTTATGATGGTACACGTACATGGCTTAGCTGTAATTCCAAGGTGAAACCTTGCAGCAGTTCTGACCCGTGCCATACTGAATCAGTTTGAGCTTTTTTAACACCTACAGTTATTCTATGGTGACTGGGTTCAATTTTACAACAGATGAAAATAAAAAGACAAAGAGGGAATCCTCCCCTCTGCATACACAGCTATTCAATGGTACTGTGAAAGCATTTGTATGAAAACACAGGGAAAAAAACCCCAAAAAACAAACCCCAACTTATTTCTTCTGATATTGTATGCTTCTGGACACAGATTTCTAGGCACCTTTATTGGAGACCAGATATGTCTTGAAAAACAAATATGGTATGAAATAAGGATCACTGAGTAGCTTTAAAAATTTCCAAACAGTAGAGTAAAAAAGAAAATTTTTATTATGTTGAAAAAGAGAAAACCAAATGTAAAACCTACTACTAATAAATATTTTCTGCCTCAAACTGTTTTATACTTCTCTTCAAACACACAGCTGGCATTTAAATTTGAGCTTGAGAAGTATAATTTGAGGACAGTAAGACTAGTAGTATCACAAAATGAGAGAAGTAACCATAAAGTAACAGAATTCTTCATATTTTTTTTATATTGTGACTGTTTGTACACTAATGTAACAAAACCTTGTGGGTGTTTTCATTTTTCTCCTGTCTACATTTATTTTTTTCTCCACTCCATATTTGTATGTGCTCCCTACCTTTTAGAGGTTCAGATGTTCCATAGTTAATTCCTCCATGCAGCTGACGCACGCAGAATGGGGGGACTGAAGAGGGCCAGTAGAGTACATCAGCTTCCAAGTGGACTTAGATACCTTCATGCTTCAGGTGCTTCTAATAGTAGTGAAGGTGAGAACAAACAAATAGTATCTAGCTGTTGCAATTTTGTTTGCCAAGGCCAGTGATCCATCTGCTTTCATCACTTAGCAAAATATTTACATGACAGTTTAGATAATGTTTAAAAAATAATATGGATATCAATTATTATTTGTCAGTGTAAAGCAGTCATAAAATATGGCTGTAAAGGAGGACCAAAGTAGATGTCTTGAGTCCTATATGTTGGAAAGGAACAGAGAAATTCACTGGGATGGATTATGACTTTTAAATTATCCATTCTGTGAAAGGATGGGAACAGGATTAATTATCAGATATTAAATAAATAAAGTTTTGAATATTTGACTATGTGGTCCCTGTTGGAACAGTTTACAATACAAGTTAGCTATTTTCACATAGTAACACCTTAATCTCATTGCTTCCCTGTGACACACGAAAGTGTAAAATTTACCTTTCACAATTAGCTTCAGATTAGCTAAAAGTGAGTGGATCCTCATGCACCACTGCTTGAAAGTTCTGTCCCTACTTAATCTAGTTTTGTTGAGTAGACTCTTGCCCAGATTCATGCCTCAGCATACAGACCATTTATATTGCTAAGCCTGCAGAGAACCATGCCTTACGAAATGACATTTACAACTTCTTCAATTTAACAGATTTATATATGTATATATATAAAAATATAAATATATATATATATATGGATCATGTTTACTCAGGGACATAAGTAGAAAACTTCTGAAATTTTAAATGTAATACTTGGAAAAACCTCAGACACGGAAAAAGTTTAAAAATGTTTAAAACCTTAAAAGAATGTTTAAAAAGTCAGAAACCCTTTAGAATGGAAAGGGACAGCGTTGTTGTGGCGTTCCAACCACACGTAGGTTTAGAGCCAGACATGAGCAGGGAATGTGTTTTCCCTGTTCTGTATCATCTGATATTTCAAAATACTTCCCTGTTTCATAAGGCTAAATGTTAAAAATATGTAAAAAGGTAATAAAAAGTTTTAAAGGACAGGAACAGGCAGATCTGGTTCAAGACCACTTGTATGTTCAGCAAAGGTGTGGGAATCAGCGTTCTGCTGGCTCGCCCATGGCAGAAACCAGAACACAGTCTCTACTCACCAACAGCTAGAGGATGAGAGAAAAAACCTCCAAAAGGAGTCTCGACTCAATTATATCATCTCTCATTTTTTCAGATTTTCACCTCAAATTTTGAACAAGGTTTCCTGAATTAAAACTTACTTCAGAAATATAATCCTCCCAAAAGTATCATTAAAAACAAAAGCCCAACAACAATGAAGAAAACGAACTGAAACAAATGAAACAAAAAACAAACCCAAAAATCCTCAAAAAACCCCAACCAACCAAAAACCCCAAGCCATGATTAAAAAAAAATAAAAGCTGGGTCTGGGGGAGGTTTTAGCTGAGAATATGATCTTTTGGAAAAAGTCATGAAACTTTCCTTGCCCTTACAGTGGGGGGGAAAAAAAAAAAAAAAAAAAA
>VXAU01002372.1:39503-57094 GCA_013399695.1 Formicarius rufipectus | reverse complement strand
AGTCAGTTTTTCTTTAATTGTGCTCTTGCAGCCCACAGAGGTGGTTTCCCTCAGATGCATGGGTTTGGACAGGAGATTTTAACTGAGAAAGTTTCATCATTAAGAGCTGAGTGTAGCTGTGAAATACAGAGAGACATATGTCATACATGCAGTAATGTGTTTGCATAAATTCCTCTTTAACAGAAAAAAATCATGGGCAACAGAGAACTGAATATAAATATAATTTTAAAAAACATAGTCTGTCTTGCCTTATACATTCTTGCTATTTTCCCCTTTCAAAAGATTATAATTCTGTTTCTTCAGAGAATCCAATTTATACCCACCTATATTATTGTTCCCACCTTAAAATTTAATGTAATAAAAGCATTTCTTGCTTAGTGGGTTACCTCAATATCCTCTGCTGACTAATTTCCAATAGGGCCAAACAAAATAGCTCGTTCATTAGTATTTCACCACACTTTGTTTGCAAAGTCAAGGAAGAAGAATCTAAAGTGAATCCATAGATAAATGAAATAATTTGTTTGCAGTAATTTTTTCAGATTGACTTTTGATAATACACTAGTTGTTTTATTTATGTCCAAAACCCTGATGAGTTTTCCTCCAATCTGATGATTTTGAAGACACTTGCAGGTGAAGGAAATAGCCTATATGCTGCAAGTTGTACTGCAAAACTTCTTCTAGGACTGAAATAGGACAATACCCTTTGAAAACAGTAGAAAAGCAATTTGAAATCTGAAGTACATCATAAAGTGTATCTAAATTAGTGATTGTCCTCACTTACCTATGTTTTGGTTCACATCTTAAAACACTTGAATTGTGTTCCTTTTTGATGAAAGCAGACTAGGAGGTTTGCTCCTAGGACTTCAGATGCACTTTACCTGTCAGTGACCCTTCAGTCCATGTCATCAGATTAATCCCGTTCCAAAGTAAAACTTCCCCAAAATGTAAATATGGATGTAAGATTCCCCAAACCAACCTTTTTTTGTTCTATATATGCAATCAGACTACGCTGCTTGTAAACTTGCTTACTACACTTTGTACAGTAACAATATATTGTAAAGTACTAAAGTATAAACTTGCTCATGGTGTAGATTTATGCCCACATAAACAGTATATTGATTCATCATCTAGCTAGGCTAGCTCTGCTGCAATTGTAATTTTAATGTTATGGTAGACTTGCACTGCATGTTGCAGTTTGGGTAAATTCAGCCTGAATTTACTCAAATGTGCAAAATGGGAATTTCCAGGCCATAGAAATATTGAGTTCTAGAAAAAGTTCAGATGAGATAATTTTTGGATCAATTGTGCAGACTTTCACTCTGTAAGTTTTTCAGTCTCAGAAAAATAGTTTCTCTTACAGGAAACAGAATGAAATATAATAGAACATAGTTCATGTGAATTCCTTCTTTGCTCATTGTAACTCTTATTTGGACTCATACATACTTGAGAGGTTGTCTTGCTTATACTTTTTCACTTTAGTAGATGGACATGGAAGCACAATAATGTTGACACATACAGTTGTTCAGAAATCTTTAAAGATACTAGAAGGGCATCTCTGTTGGAGACTGTGCTTCCTTGTTCTCATAAACTGGATATATGCACTAAGGGACTTCCATAGATCCAAGGAGAAAGAAAATACTTTGAAGAAAAGAAAATGGGTACACTGAAAATAGGCTCTGACTCAGATTTATTGGATAGGATTACATTCTCAACAAGCAGAACAAATAGGTTAATTTATTTTTATCCTCAAGTCAGCTAAATGCATGTGAAGTAGGTAATCTAAGTTGAAAGAGAGAGAAAAAAAAGTATTAATTAGATTTTTAAAGGCTATCTCACCCTAGTTAAACTTCTCAACAGAGTTTGTTAAAATTTGAATGAGTAATACATATGCTTTGTTTACAATTACTCTGCTGGATATGCAAATAGTGAGATGAAATGTACTGTATTAATGATCATATCAGTTGGTCACTCATAACTCTTTACATTTCTACTATTTGCCCAATATATGTAACCATAAAATTAACTCAGACTTTAAGGGAGTCAAATAACTAGGACCTGACATGGGAAAGTGAGTTTAGGAAACAACTCTTAATTAGTTTATGTTGGTAATTTTTAACTATGATATTTCAAGAAATACAGTATCAAATTTTTTTGAAGGACAAACTGATTAGTGTATCTCAATATTTTGTCTTTGAAGTCCTTTTACTTTCTCTGTGATGCAAAAGGCAATTTAATACTTTTTGAATAACTAATTCTGAAATTAAGCAGTCAACTTCACTCTCTTCTAGGAAGGTGCCATCATGGTCTTCTTACAGCTCAGCACCACAATTAGCAAGTCTCTAAGGGTTTAAGTCATGATTCTGCAGCAGAAACATATTGCTATTCTTATGGCATGCTACACATGGGGCTTTTGCATGTGACTAACAGGCACACACATGCTCAGAAGGAGTGAGTATCTGAGTGCAGTAGGAAAGGAGAACATGTTGTGAGAGTGTATGCAGGAGAGCTTAATTTTCCTATATGAGTAAAGTCAGAAGAATTGTGTCTGTCCTTTAGTTTTGTGGTGAACAGACTCAAGGCTCCTGGTGTCAGGTTTGGATTTGCTTCTTTCCTTCTTTTCTTCTACTTCTCTCTCTCTCTGTCTTGCTACACACAGACTCCATAAGTACACAAATCACTTAAATTGATTGTCATGGAATAATTTTAGATATAGATGTGTTGCCAAATTTTAGTTTTAAATGTTTAGGACAATAGGGCAGAGAATGAAAGATTGCTATTAATCCTGGGCTGAGTAGGGGAGGGGTAGATGGCTTCTTCTGGCTACACAGGTAGAAAAAATAAATTCCACACAGAATGAAACTAAAGAAATCTGAAATAATTTAAGTAGCATTAATTTCAATTGTACTATCTTGTTCTTAAAATAGAAGTTATGTATACATTCATAAGTCTGCCCTTTTGTTGTTATTGTTGGATTGTTGCTGCATGGCATTAGAATGAATTGTTTGGGTTTTCACTCTACCTTGACTGCTTTTGCTTTCTGGGGTGCTGATGTGCATCGTACTGTTTTTAACTGAAAACAAAAATCAAATCTCATAATATTGCTGTTTTATGAGAGAAAAGCTATATTTTCTGCACCACAGTGCTGACCAAAGAATCGGCCAGAAGCATCTAGACTTTATCTTGGACTTTGCTGCAGAATGTTCCACTAGGAAGATACTGCAGGACCAATGGTCTTGCTTGCTCATTGCCTTATAAAGATGCTACTAACTGTTAAAACACCTTTGCAAACTGATGGAGTGAGTTTCTTGCATGTTTGTATGCCATTTGGTTTGGTCAGCATTAAGACTGCAAGAGAACGTTTTTCTGTGATGTAGGTGTTTGTGCCTTGGCAGTTTGTGTAAGCTGGTTGGTACTAAAACCTTTCAGCCTTACTGGCACTAACAGGATGTCTCCTCCTTTGTGTTCATTTCTGTCCAAGTACTGATCTCTGCAGGCCTCCAAGTTGTGCAGTTTGGCTGCAGTTGGCCTGAAACATTTAAATTGCAAGCGTGCACATGCACACTTTGAAACAGCAGGGAAGCAGAAAGCTTGTTTAGTCAGGCATAAGCTAAAGATCAATGACCAGAGGTGAAGTCAAAAGAACTTACAGTAAGAAGATGTACCTTTTTAACCAAATTTAAGTGAGATTTGGGACCTTTCTTGGCATTTCAGGACTAGGCTGTACAAGAGCAAGATTATAGTCCATATTCTGACTTTAATTCTACTGAATTCTTTGTTTCTTATCATCAAAAGTGGTCCTATGTAAATGAATAGTAATTAATCGATTACTTGATTTTCATCTTGACATTATCTTACGGAGGAAATGTAGAATTGATTCTGTTGTGCTGTGGCACAGATATCCTTTGTTTTCAGTAAGCAGAAAACTAACCAACTCTTAGTTTTCTAAAACATTGAAATTTCTGTTCTGAATGAGAAAATAAAAAGCCAGTGCAGCTCAGAATTTCTGATCTACCCTTAAAAACATTAGGGGTGTACAGTTTGCCTCAGTTTTGCATCACTTGGTCGAAGAATGCTTTTAACAAAGTTAATTAGGGACAAAGGTGGTATTCTCTGGAATATTCTCTGGGTTCTGGAAAGATGTGGTTGAGGATGATTGCATTAATGGATTTTTCTAATTCTGTAGTCTGTGTGCCTCTTTCTTGCCTGTAGAGTAGTAAAACTAAGCTTGGGTTATTCATATATTTATTACTATTGCCACAGAAGATGTAGAAAAAAATTGTTAGGCAATACTACTATTAAAAAAAAACACCAAACTATAAAACCTGCGAAATTCAAGGTGTCAGGATGGAAATTTATTGTCAATGCAAAAATAAAATGTTGTCTCTCTATTTAAATTTATAATGGTTGATGGAAACTGGAAACTATGTATGTGTGATTGTTGTATTTTCTATGAACTCCATGAACTTTCCATGAAGATATTTGGAATTGTTTTCTTCTAATGAAAAGGTAAAAAAAAATATGATTTCCCAAATGCCTAGAAATATCTTCTCAGTTTTCAGAAAGATGTCATTTTACAGTGACTAGGTGCTTTTCACTGAACATTTTAAATTTCTTAATAAAATGCTTTCATTAGCAACATTAGCATTTTAATTTGCATTCACTTGGCACTTTTTTCACCTTTTTGCTTTAGTAACAGAGTTGATTGAATATCTTTCAAATTTATCTATCAAGAAACTTAATTGAGTAGTAAAAGCTTTGTACTCAATTCATAAACTAGATACTCCATTTAAAATGGGTGTGAAAAGCATAATAAGTTGTGTTGATAAGGGATATCAAGATTCTCTAAAAAAATACAGTGAGAATATCACAGGAGTAAACAGAACTTTTTAATTTTCTCACTTGTCAGTTGAATACCTACATGAGTATTGACTAATTTAAACCACAGTATTTCCTTGAACCCTGAAAAAAGGAAGGTAAAATAATCATAAAATGAATTTAGCTGGTTATCAATTTGGAAGCTGATGTGCTGAAAAAGTCATGCACTTCTATACCTGAAGTGCATTTTTCTATCTGTCAAATACTTGCTGTCATGTGATGCTTGCTTATCTGTGAATAAAAAATTTGTTACAGCAAATTTATTTCAGAACATAAATCTTTAAACTGCAGCACATATTGCTCAGGATGTGTCAGAGCTGAAATCTTTCCAATCATAAAACCCAAGGTACTTCTTATCTGTATTTGCTGAACATTTTTAAGCTGGATGTTAAAAATTAGCTTTGGGGAGATGGATTGCATATAAACAAGGGTATAGCATATGTATATTACGCAGAAATCCATTCCCCTTTCCTGCCTTTTTTCATTGCTATCAGAACCTGAGACTTGATGCAGTCATTCTGTTTTACAATTATTGACGATTTCTCAAAGAAATCAACACTTGGAAGCATCTTTTTTCTACCTCTTCCCTATTTACAAACAGATTGAATTTTAAAAAGCAATATAGAAGGGTTTTTTATTGTTGCTTTTTGTTTTAGTTTGATTTTTAAGAAAGCATTTTAAAATTGTTTTTGGTAAAATTTTCTACAAGAATTGAATGACTATTATATAAACTTTGCCTACAGAAAGGACTAGCAACAGGGAATGTAGAACAATCCTTTGAGATGTGCCATGGCAGGAATGGTGGTATATGGAAATGCTTAAGAAATTTGAACTGTGAACAATTTACTAAAAATCAGATGCTGCATACTGTATCTTAAAAATCCATAAATAACAGCATCTTCCTTCTGCACATTTTCCTGTACGTCGGTGTGATTTTTTTATACATAGATTTCTCTAGAGAAAATATCTTTCAGATATTAAAGTTCACATGGATGTAACTGAAGGCAATATAAATCTACCTGTGCTCCTGTTAGACTCTTATCCCTAAATTATCTTTCTATTACAATGAGAAAACTGAACTAACAGGCTAAACCAAAAATAATGTATTTGTCAGTAATTTAACAGTGACTAATATTACAGAGAACATTTAATTGCTTAGAGATAGACCAGAAGGTTTTTTTGGGAAACAGGGAGAAAAACTGACTTCTAAAAAAAATATTTCATCTGTGAAGAAAGAGAAGACTAATCTGAAAAGGCATAAGGGAAGAAGTGGATGTTGCAATTAAGTTTACTGAGGTGGAAATGGCATTTCCTGTAGTTCAAAGCCAGAGGTAATGACTCCTCTACTCAGATTACCAAGGATGAAATGAAGGTTTTTTTAACTTAGTCATCAGAGAAATAGAGTACTGTGTTACTCCACAATACAGATCTGACCCAAAGAAGGCTTAACACAAAAACAGTTGTGCAAAATTACTTTTATAAAGAGCAGAGAAGCTACTTTTTCAGTGCTGCTCTTAGTCTTCTGTCAAATTGTTCCTCTATCTTCTGATTCAGTCTGCTAATGCAAATAGAGGAAGTTAGTGCCCAGACTCTGGACTTCTGCAACCTTGTCCTCTTACTGAAGCCACCTTATGGATGCCCTACAGATCCATTGCCTGGATCTGCTGCGGGTGCTGTGGGGGTGGTTGTTGGAAAACAACTATCTGAGAAACAAATACCAGTCAGTAGCAGGGCTCAGTGCTGTTCAGAAGTCAAATTTGAGAATGGGGGCTGAGTTATAAGGCAGCATAGCTGTCACTGTGAATAGAGCAGCACCACAGGGCTGCACACAAGTCACAAATTCCACCTTCTCTGGATGCTCACACCCTCACCCTGAGTGCTACAGCTAAAATGTATGGGACTGTGCTAGGGAAGGATACTGTTTTGGCTGCCACCTTTCAGTATTCTCACGTTCTACTGACAAGGGGCTATAACAAACTCTTGGCATGCAGATGGTGGAATTTTGGCATATTTACTACCCTATTGCATTACACATTAGGACTCTGACAAAGTGAAATTTTTTTTGCATGCATGAGCAAAACTTACATTGTTAAACATGATAATAGTTTCCGAACATAACAAAAATGCAGAGAATGGAACCGTCCTTTTTTATTTAGCTTTATTCTCCAGTGCCATATTTATACCTCAAAAACACACGACTGATTTATCATTAAGTTGGAGAATCAAATTAACAAGACACTCACTGTATCAGAACGAATGCTGTGTTGAATCAGAAATAAATGTTGTGGTATAGCCAGTTTCAGGCACACCATGAGAGCACAGGATAGTGGGATGAAGCTTTGTGCTGCAGGATAGTGGGATGAAGATTTTCCTTATGAGTTGCCTGTCTCGTAGCTGAGACTCAGCGTAGAATTGTCTTCTTGTGACTGAGAGGCTGTGTAGGTGAGCAGCCCTCAATGAGTCTTCTGAGCCTGGTTTTATCAAAAGCCTGGCAACACCCAAAATGTTCACTCAGGGATTCTGTTTCTTTTCTCATTCCCATCTTTACTACTTCTGTCACTCATAGATTTGTATCTAGATTAAATTTAGCCTACTTCCAGCCTGCAGATTTTCTATATATTATTCAAAACGCCAACTAGTTATTTCACATTATTTTTTCAAAATATTTCAATATTGTTCTTTAACAATATACCAAAGAAAATTCAAATAATAAGAACTCACATGAACAAGACCTGTAAGGGAAAAAAAATGGTAATTCTTCAACTCAGAATCACCATAATCCATAAGATAATTACTGTATAAGGGAGTCTTTCAACCACTACATGTGTCCAAAGACCACTTTAGTGAAATACGTTCACTTAAAAAAATCCTATTTCAAGTATATATTGTCAAAAAAGTCCAAACATCTGTAAAACTAAGATCTCTCTCTTTCCTTCATAGCATATGTAGAAATAAAGTTCTAACAGTTCTTCAAAACAGATTCTCATGGTCAAAAATACTGTATTAATGTGAGCTCAGGTTTTTGCTGTTTGCTGTTCCTTCTTGTACTGATGAATGCCAGAAGCAGAAAAGAACATGTGAGCAAAAAAGAAAGGAGACAGTATGATTGAGATTTTATAGATTCATCTATGTGAGATTCTTATTTGATACTGATTCTTATTTGATACTGTATGGATATATCCTTGTTTCCCTTACATTAATAGGTATTGAGTTCCTCACCCAGTCTAGAGAGTTTGACTTATCAGACTCCCCTATTCTAAGTGTGACATAAGCAAAAGACATTATTTTGATTTCTGATGATTCCATTGAACAGATTATCCTGCTTCACTCCTTCAGGGTGTGCATGCCTTCAGAGCCTTCTGTGGTGCCAGGGGATGGCAGACCTGATTTTCATCAGCTACGAGAAGGCAGTTATGCAGATGATTAATGATTCCCAGCTGCACAAGTACTGTTCACTGGTGGATGCACTCCACTAACTAACTTCAGATTCCTCTGCAGCAAGATCTATAGCAAGTTAGCATTTGTATTCAGTATGCAGCTCTCACTTTATATTCAGTCTAAAAGTAGAAGGTGACTTGGTCCTATGTTTGGTGGAACTCTTTAGCTCTATTGTGTGTTCAGAGAAATTAGAAGAATTTCCTTGCTCAGGGTAAAGCTGAGGTTCTATGTTCTCATAACTTAGCTATTACTCTATACTATACCTTTTTATTTTTTACCACTTTTAATATATTTTTTCCTTTTTGTTCTCTAAATTCTTTGCTATTTCTGCCTCACCTCTTTTTCTTATTTGCTGTTTAAGCTGAGATAAATGTGTGCAGAATATCACGAGACCCTAATTATTTCTTAAGAGTTCTAGCTAGTTCTTATACTACAGCTACTGCATTTCTGCTGTGTTTTAATTGAGGAAGACAAAATTTTCTTTTGTCTTAAAACTGAAAATATAATAAAAGGAATAAAGGATAAGAACTACTTTATCAAAACCCCAACAATATCAATTCTAAGTCTGTCAGACCTGAAAAACTCCTCACCTGCACATTTCCTTCCTCCTCTTTTTTCTTAGTTTAGGAAATTTTTAAGTAATTATTTTATAAAAAAAAAAAAAAAAAAGAGAAGATAAATTTCCCTTTTAAAAGTTATTGAAATAAAAGTTACACACTTTCTGCAAAGGAAATTTTATGGTTAAAATATTTTGACTGAGTTTCCTTCTCCAATGTGGTTAAAACCTTGAATACACTTACCTGTCTACCTCCTTTGCAGTTTTATTATTCTTGTCCTAGAAGTGTAATAGTTTAGTAGTCAAAATGATTTAGATTTTTTTAAGTAATTCTAACAATTTAAAAAAAAATTCACATAATGACTATTTTCAAGGAAAATGTAAATTTCAGCAAAGTTGTTAAGATAACAGGTTTTCTTAGCTCTAGGTTGGAGAGGACAGTTCATATCATCACAGAAAAGTGAATGTGAGCAGGGTATGAGAACAGAATTGGTGAGCTTGGTATTCAGCAATGCTGGTCTTGGTATTCTATCTATTTGCAAGGGTAAAGTTAACTTTCTTTACAATGAGTAGTATGGGGATGTGTTTTGAGTTTGTGCTGAGAACAGTGTAGATAACACAGTGATGTTCTCTTTACTGTTGAGTAGTGCTTACAGAGAGTCAAGACCTTTTCTGCTTCTTGTACCACCCTGCCACCAAGGAGTCTGAGGGTGCACAAGAAACGGAGACACAGCTGGGACAGCTGATCCTAACTGACCCAAAGGGTATTCTGGACCATCACCCTCAGCATATAGAACTGGAAGAAGATGAAGGAAGGGAAGGGATGCTCAGATGCGTTTTCTTCCCAAGTCACTGTTACATGTGATAGAGCCCTGTCTTCCTGGGGATGGCTGAACATCTGCCTCCTGAGAGGAAGTGGTGAATGAATTTCTTGTTTTGCCTTGCTTGTGCATGCAGCTTTTGCTTTATCTATTAAACTGTGTTTGATTCAACTGAAGAGTTTTCTTCCTTTTGCCGTTCTAATTCTCTTCCTCATCAGGAGAAGGAGCGAGGGGATATCTGGTGCTTAATTGCTTGCTGGGGTTAAACCACGACATCATCTGAATTGTGCAAGACACAAATTTTAACCCCACAGCAACAGTGTTAGACAGCATGACTTTATCACTGATTTTCTATGCCCTCTGAGCTTAGGCTGGGTTCATGGTTCTTTACCGCATAAGCCTTTCTTTGTAACTAAAAAGACTCTGAGATAATTTAAGAAAAAAGAATGATAGAAAGCACTAAGGATTGGGAAAACAATTTTCTATCAGATCTGATCTCAAATTCCTTTACTTACACAAGATTTATCTTAGTGTATCAACAGTGTCCAAAGAAGTGGAGAGAGATTTTGTTATTATATTTTTATTTAGGAAGTATAAAATAATGAAGAAGACAACAGTGTATTGTGTATTTCCCTAGGGACGAACCAAACATGACATTGAGAAGGCACTTTAAGAAGAGAAATGGATGGACTTTATATTTTAGTCAGAGGTCTTATACAGTAAGGGTGAAAGAAAGGATGACAAATGACAGAACATACAATTTTAATATTTATAAGCATGAAGAACACTTTTTTGAGGATGTGGTGTTTCAAGCAGGTGAGCCATTGGAGGCTGGTGAGGATGCAGTCCTTACACACTGTACCGACAGTTTCAGCAGAGATTACAGGCTGAAAGTCACACTGACGAGGTTTGTGAGGAAAGGCCATGTTCAGAGGCAGAAACAAATATGTTTACTGATTCCTGGCATGGAATATGTGGTTTGCTTCCTTTTCATATCTTAGCAGAAATTATTCTGTTTCTTAATAACTTGAATTCTGAGTATTTTGTGATAGCAAGTTTATTTGGGCCTATTTGTTCATGTTTGTTTCATTTCATAATTCTTTTCACTTTCTGAATGCTGAATAAAAGAGACAGTAACAACTGCAAATGTAAGGTTCTAAACAGTAGAGGTTTTAATATTTAACTCACATTCTGATGGATTTGAATGTTTCTGACATACTCAATATATACTGACTCTAGTGACAGAAAGTGTCTTCATAATTTAATTTTGTTTTATTGAGATCAAATAATTAAACTTTTATACTAAAAAGACAGTTGAAGTGAGATGAAAACAGCAGGAAAAATAACAAGATTTTGCACTGTGAATTAAATGAGTGTGTACAGTTGCACTTCCTTACACTGTGATCTAGAAATTTTGCTGAAATGTTCCCCTCATGGTATTTGCAGGATTTTCCTGCAAAAGAAACATCCGCTGGACATGGTGTTTTTGAAAAGCAAGTGAATTTGAAATTCTTGTATCGTTTATGCAGAATTCAAAAGCAACCAGAGGACCTTGAGATTGCTTTATTTGAGATACCTTTTTCATGAAAATTAAAAATGCCCATTTTAAGAGTTCTTTTAAAAAAGCATAAAAGTTAGAGAGAAATTCTTTTCAAAGGAAGGCATTCGTTCTTAATGCTAAACAGCATGCCAGATTAAATGCAATCACTAATAAGAATGCAAAAAATGCAGGAATTGCACAGTATGTCTCTGTATAAAATAAAGAAATAAGATTATAAGAAGGTAAATATTAATTTTAGCCCTTGTACTCTCTGCAGGAGGGAGAGAAGGAGGTGGAGAATCAGCATCACTGTTGTCACAGGTGTGTGTCAGCACTGGACAAAGACCAAAGTATTGAACAGTTACAGCAAGAATTATTCAGACTTCTGGGCTCATTGCTGGTTAACACAGGAGAGGTGATGGTGATTGGCATGCCTGGAGAGAGGTGGTCTCAAGTATCATTCTGAACTGCAAGCAATGACTAAACTCTTCTTTCTCATCTTTAGCCTTAACATCTGTCCCTAAATGGGAACAAGCTGACCTTTATGCAGCAGTGCTTCCCCTCTAATGTAGCTGCAAGTTTTGCTGTGCCCCCGTTGCTTCTCATCCTTTTTTATCTTGTGCTCATACAAGCAATGTTCAGCACCTCTGATGTCTAGGATTAAATCCCAAAGCTGGCAGAGTATATTTGTTAAACACAATTTCTGTAAAGCAATGCATTTGGTCTGGGGCAAGTTATCCCCTGCCTTTAGTGAATTCATTTGTATCTGCATAGGAACTTTCAGATTAATATGTCCATAGGGATTATCTATAGGTGTAGGAGCAACTAACCCAATCTCACATCTGTATTTCACAACATAACTATTTAGTTGTGAGAGATAGCTGGAGTGAGAATTACAATGTTCATGCTCTACACTTCACGCAAGGCAGAAGAAAGCAAAAAGTAGCAAGGGACACTGAAAATTTTTGTCATGTTTGCTAAGCAGTAATACCAAAGGCTGAATGTCACTTTTGACCTCTCTACATTATTCCTTGAATATATATATTTATCAATGGCTGACATAACTGAATCTTCTGAACTTGAAGTTCATAGATAGTTTTTTTCAGTAACTGTGTCTTTAGATTTTATTTAGAAAATTGAATGTGATTTTTTTTTCCTGTAAGCAGAGCTCCAGTCAGGTATAGACTGTTGGCTGTGTTCTATCTACTGCAGGTCATCTCTTAGTAATGTATTAGCCTGAGAAAGGATAAAACCAGAAAACAACAAAAACCCTTTAGATCTGAAAATTGTAAAGCTTTATTTACAATAAGAACATAACCAGTCTTGCATTCTGTCCAAATGTTGATGAAGCATTCTTGTGGACTCAGGGCACAGCATACAGGGTGTTTATTACCTAATATTTTTTCTGTGAGTTAAATCGAGACATATAAGTTAGTTTTAAACACAAAATTAAAAAAGAGGAAGATCCTAAGTAATTATGATCTCATTTTACAAATTCTACATCTGTCAGACTCCCACTATTTTGCAGTCCTGAATTTTAAAGAAGTAACAGTTCGTATTAAAGAAGTGCATTATGTGCTGACACAACTGCCACTAAAGGATATACCACTTGCATGACAACTGACAGTCACCACAGTTGTATTATTACTGAGTGTTCCTGAAGTTATTTCACGAGCAAATAAACTTATATGGGAGAAAATGGAGGAAAAATGGTTAGATGCAAAGCAGACTGAAGTCCTAAAAGGTAAATAGATTTTGATTTAATATTTTTTAGATTTTTTTTTTTTTTGAAACTGATGGCATTATATTCTTGAAAAATTCCCTAAAGGAAAGACAAATGACAGAATGAAAATGCTACCTTCTAGACACTACAGTTTCTGTTAATATCTCCAAAAGACTGACTTTGTAGTTATGGTTAGTATCCAAATAAAATCCTTCACAAATGAAATTAGCAGTGCAGCTCCCAACAGAATAAATGATGTAGTTTTGGTACTCAGTTACTCTTAACAGCTTTTTGTCATCTTTAAAAAGTTGCCTGATGGAGAACAACACTAGCAGTACAATCAAAAGCCCAGCAGTAAAAGCTACGGTATCTCAATATAAAGTTTAAAAAAGTAGCTTCTGAAGCAAGACTAAAGTGCACATATTCTTATTCACTTTTCTTAAAGCGGTGTGGCTTTCACCCTTTCTCTCAAATAGCAAAACCAGTGTAGCATTTCTGTTTGTTGTTCATTAATCTGACAAGGCAGCAATTATTTTCCTAACTGCAGCTTGTATTAAGCTCAAATTTGGCTTAGCATAATTTCATTAATGAGAAATTTAAATTTAGCACAATATATAATTATGCTTTTAGTAGGGCAGGCATAATTATATATTGTGTATTTATACATGTCATTACATATTATATCTATGTTACACATATTGCATGTGTAACATTGAAGGTGTTATTATATAAGTTATAATATAACATATCTTATATGTTATGTCACTACATTAACCACACTTGCATCACCATAGGGTCTATTTGAAGGAAGAAAATGTTGTGTTCTGTTAGCCTTAAAAAGTCATCTTAATGGAAAACACTGTTATTATTACCCTAATAGCCTTAAATATCTGCAGATGACAGATTTAGTTATCCAATTCCAGGGAGGATTAGCACATCTGAAAGTAACTGTGTTATCTCTTGTGGTTCTCAGTCTCTACATTTCTAATAATACCCTAAGCAAACTGCATGTGATTCAGAAAATGAGTTTCAGCTGAAAATCCTGGCCAGTAAATTCTCTGGAAATATCTAACACCTCTGAATAGGATACTGTCCTAGGAGCTGAGAGTGTATGCCATTGGCTGATGGTTGCTTTGGGCTTTTCACAGAATTTCTAAGTGGCTGGCGACTTCAGTCAGAAAATCATGGAGGATTTCAATTTCATTACCTAATTTCCACTCTTTGCAAGACTGAGTAAAAGCAGAATACTGACTGAGGTCCAGATCTTGTAAAACTACCAGGAGTGTATTTAATTGACTTTCAATTCTTATACTTATACATACTCATTTTTACCCTAAACAAAATTCATTTTACAGCACATATTTCTTCTCTTTTCCTGGACAACTTGCTTCTCCCATCTTCTTTCTTCGAATCTGCCTATGTTCTCTCCCTCCAAATACTCATGACTCTGTCCTTATGTTACATTGAATAATTCCCTGGAAAGTTGCAGGTTTTTATTTGACAAAATAAAAATTAAGTCTGTACTTTAATACTATCAATCACAGATATTTAGAAGCTCTGTGGTGAAATAATCTGTATCTCTACATAACTGGAAATATAGAAGACTCTTTACAGATGTGTGGATAATCTTGATCAATGCAAACTATATCAGAAAAAAAAAAAAGAATCGTATCAAAAACAGTCATTATGATGCTGAATTTACCCACACTTCTTGAAAGTGAAGGTTTTCTTTTGAATGTATAATATGCTTGTCTGATCTGTATTTTCTCTCTTATGTACCAAAACATTTATAGGAAGACTATTTTAAAGATTAATTAACTTCCACAAGCATTTACTTACTGATTTATATCTGCCATACTTCCTGAAGCTAATACTCAGCAGGTATCTTGTTTGCATTTGAAAAAATTACATTGTAAGGACTTGTGTAAAACCTGTGTCAACAGCAATTATTCATAAGTAGGTTAGGCTACTATTAAAGGTGTCTAAAGAGACTTTTATGTAGGTTGTAAGCTAAATTCTCTTCAAAAAGTCTTAATTATCCAACTCACATCCAAAGTCCACAAAAATTATTAATTTATAAAAATCATCTCTCTATTTAAAATATTGACATTTGAATTAAAATCCTGTTAACTATTCTGGTTAGTTCATTTACACACATTAAAGGAGAGTTGCAGCCACTCTAAATAATTTGTGTAACATATACAGTAGAAAAAACTGTAAGTACTTCAGCATATTTACTTTATTGTATGGTTTTTTAGACTAACTTTTCCTCCTATTACATTTCCTTTGCTAAAAAGAGGTGCAGGAGGTGTCTGTGAGTTATTTCACAGATGATCCCTGGTCCTCATGGTGAATTTCAGAGAAGTTCCCTGCCCTATTTTTTATCATTACAGGCAATTCTTTTGTCTGGTTGTCATATGCTTGCAAAGAGGCTTCTCACAAGCAATTAACTGTTGCTTCAGTACTGCAGTGTGCATAAAAAAAAATAAAAAGTATAGTCTCTATACACCTTTCAAGATATCCCAAATTTATTGGTTACTGTTTAGCATCTTTCACCAACACTTATTCTCCCTGATCTTTCACTGTCTCTGTGTCAGAGCTGATCTCTCCTCAGTCTTCCCACCTCAGCTGTCTCCAGCTCAGAACTGATCTCTTGCCTGTATTTCACTGTTAAACTGCTCTTTTCACCTCTTTGATAGACATTTCTGCTCATGAAGCTTTTACTTACCAGTTTCTTTATTTATTTAGCTTAAAACTCAGTCTCTGCAAAATAATTGTGTCCCAGTATGTCATTATATGAATATGATATACTGCTCTGTAAATGCTTATGTTGCATCAATCAACATGATATTGAGTGCTGTTTAATGCAATCTTTTTTTATTTTTCGTTATTGTTCCCACTGCTCAAGTTTTTTATTAACTGATTTATTTGCACTTTCAGTTCCTATTTTAATTATACTCGTAAGAAAAAAGGCATACAAAAAAAGATCTAAAACATGAAGAGAAGAAAGTAAAAATAATACTTGTCTTTTTCTCATTTAAAATCTTTATGATACTTAAAAACATCATCAAAAGATTAATTTTGAAATATTAAACTTCTGGCAATATTTTAGCTAGAAAGCTGTCTTCTAAAGAAAATAAAGTCATGAAGGAAACTCACTGAATATGATGTCATATTCATATCCCATGTTACTTAATTCTGGTGAAAGGACATATCTCAATCAGTTATGTTTGAATTTATTAAAAAAAGGTCTAAACAGCAGATGGGTGAGACCCACTGTTTTTGAAATATAGCGAGAAAGAAGTGATATCTTGAAATTGTTTCTGGCTTAGTCTGACAGCTGTATTGTGATTTAGAGTCTGATCCTGCATTCTGACCTCAAGCAAAACTCTGTGGATGCCACTGGGAGTCTTATTTCTCTAGGAACTGCAATATCTGATTCTTCACTATATGGTAAAATTCTATGGTATTCTGGATCCATCAATATTCTTACTCGAGATTTGTACACTTCAGGGCAGCTCTGTGCCTATATTTGCTAAAAAAGACTTTTCAGAAAAATTGGTCTTTTTTCACTTGCACTTGTAAAAGAACAATAGATTTTATGGTCTTCAGCTAAACAAATTCTGGAATGGGAAATTGAAGGGAAGAATGAAGAAATAAATAAAATAAACACTCCTCTTCATTGCACAATACCGGAGGCCCTGCTGCTATATCTCAATGGTCTCAGTCATGGTAATTTCAGAGGCAACTGGGAGATGTCTGCACTGACATTCTTCATCTTTCTGCATTTTTTTTGCCTTTGTTACTCATTTCAGCATAGCTGAACAAATTTTAGGATTCTTGCCTTCTATTTTTGTCTCACCCATGGCCTAGCTCTGAAATGTATACTAATGCTGGTAATGGTTCGAATTTATCATTTTTTTGATAAAAATATTTGGTCGTCTCCAAGTGCAAGATTAAGACTATCAAATATTATTTTAGGAAAACTGTCACTAAGAAAAGAAAACAATGGAAACAAAAAAAGGAAAGAGCGACACCTATTTCTGCTTATACTCAATATATTAAATATTGTGAGTTTTCTTTATCTACTTTACAGTTTATAAAGTAGCTGTAATATAATCTCAGTCTACATGCTTGAC
Organism: Formicarius rufipectus; assembly: GCA_013399695.1. NCBI lineage: Eukaryota > Metazoa > Chordata > Aves > Passeriformes > Formicariidae > Formicarius > Formicarius rufipectus. The sequence continues at coordinate 40,002 of VXAU01002372.1, read as the reverse complement.
AAAAGAATAGACCCCTTCCCATAATCTCTATCTCTCTTTGTTCCTGGTTAGGTAAGTGATGAGAGCATGCCTGAGATCTACAGTGATCCACTTAAGAACAAACTTGGATTCCAAATAATTCTTTAAAAATTAAAGTCACTGGGATTCTAATCGTTGAGTCAAGATCCCTTTTCTTCCTAAATTGCTTTGTTGTAATATTTTGGCTTAGAGTTTCTGGGTAAATCTATTGACTTTGAGCTTGTTTGTTTCTATTCCTTACACAGGAAATTTACTTGTATATGGTTGTTATTGATTTGCAATCATTAGGTTTTTCCAATTAATTTCAAAAACCAATAGAGTAAGTGGATGTTTGGATGTTTCAGTGAAAGCTCTTTGGTTTGGCTCTTTTTTATGAGTCCAACTCATGGAAGAAAATCTTGCAGTCTAGACTGAATTATTGACTAAACTAAAGAAGGCCAAAGAGGGAATGTTGTTCATGTCCTGAGACAGTTAGAGAGAC
>VXAU01002372.1:0-39428 GCA_013399695.1 Formicarius rufipectus | reverse complement strand
GACAAAACAATAGAAAACCCTTAAAATAAACAAAGGTAAAATAAAGGTAAAGGAAAAAAAATTCTTTCATTCACCAGACTAACATTTATTAATCATGTTTTTTATTTCTGTCACAAATAGGAAGGAAAGAAAAAGAAATGGTAGAAATAAATGGACTACGAAATAAGAAACAATTTTCAAATAAAATAATTTATATCGGGGATAGAAAACACCAAACAGTAGACTAAAGAGGTATACTATAATTACAGCATTATTTGTCAAGAATTATAGGAAAATAAAGCACATGCAAAGATCTATGAAACATGTAAACTGAGGGATGCTCAAAAGGACATACTACCAATGTACTCAGACACACTGAGGCACACACAGACTCACAGACACGCACACAGATATCAGCTTATCCCTTTTTCTTATATTGAAGACAAAACAGATTAAAGAACCCTAGCAGCTAAGGTGCTTATTCAGCTGCTTTAAAACAGCCAGAGGCTCTGCTAATATGTCGTTTTGACATGGATATTAATTCACCTTCCAACCATTTTCCATAAAGAGATTTACTGTGATTTGCAAATAACAATGCTTCTGTCTTCAATGTGGGATCTGATAGAGCATATGAATGTACTGATGATTAAAATGCTATTTTCTTTTAGTTCTTATATTTTTCAATTNTTATATTTTTCAATTACTTTTTCAAAACCACAATTTAAAAGTATGTGATGGTGAACAAAAGTCTTGCAAAAGTAACAGCCTTTTGCCTCTTTTTTACTTACCTGAGAATATGTCTTTACATTCATTGCTTTCTAATAATAAACTCTATGCATCCGGTGAAAGACAAAAGCCTTTAGAAATAAAAATGTGTATTACAAACAACATATGTAAGGATGTTAAACATCATTAAGTAAGGGCAATGCAGTTTCTCATGGATCATAATTCACAAGCAAATTAAATAAAAAGATCAGGTCTGGCATTTAGACAGGTCATGCACAAAAAGGAAATAATTTTTATCCTAAATGATATCCCACATTGAGTTCTCTAAAACCTTACTTTTTATAATACTGCAGCATATAATACAGGAATGCTACATTTGTCCATGTGGGTACCAGTGGAGCAGAGCAGCCTGCTTTAGTTTCTATACATAGGCACTTTCTTTTCAATGACTAAATATCTATCACCATATGTGGCAGTGCACCCTCCCTTATTAAGTTTGAGTGCTATTAAACCTTTAAGCCTAAACTGTTGGTCAAGTCCAGGGCTCAGTTTAGATTTAGATTGCTTGTTTCAGATTGATTGATTTTAGCTTTTGCTTCGCTTTTTTTTCCCTGTGGGTTTTAACCATCCAAAAGAGAGAACCTTGCCAACAAACATTGTGTTTTTGCTATTACATGAACTGCTGATACGTCTGCCAGTGATTCTTTAAGCAACCTGAAAGCACTCATTCATGACACCACAGAGGATGAAACATATGAGAATATACTTTAGCTATTATGGAACACATATAACTCAAGATTGTTACTTGTGTGCATATAAACAATATGCACAACACTCCTATGGGAAAATGTAAGGAACAAACAATATTATGTGACAAACACCCCAATTATATAGCTTAGCCAAAGACAAATGGGAAAAGTTGCATATTTTTCTCATGACCACCTTGAGCCTGGTTATGAGTTTTCCTGGAAAAATCTCTCATCAATATTTGATTCTAGGATGCTGATGCAAAATTTAACATGGAAATGGCTCTTTCTGTGTCTGCAAGGTATTTATGGCTGTAGCTACTTTTGTGTCACCACTGTGAATCCCATAAATCTCTTGCAAATCCCACATTTTTTAGTATAAACTCTTGGTTTTCATCTGGGGTACTAGACATGAAATGGATTTGAAGGAGTGGGCCATAATATTAACTAATATCATTATACATCCTCTAATCTTGGATAAATGACATTTAGTTGGTTATATTGTAGCTAAACCAATTCCACAAAGTAAAGGTTTTTGCTGAGTTGATTAATAATGTGCATCAACTATTGCAACAGAATTGGCCAGATATGGTTAACAGTAATAAAAAATACTGTGACTCAAAAAGTAAAAGTCAAGATAGAATAATATCTTTTTTTTTTCCCCACAGCTATAATAGCAGTTGAAATAGACACCTATGAATGGCCTGCTATTTATATAAATTCTACATATTTCTTTGCTGAAAAAGGAAAAAGAAGCTGTAATAATGTGACAGAAACCTTTCCTCTTTGCATAGTTGTTTAAACTACTGAGTTCTGTCATGGACCATGGATTCTCTCTGTTGTCCCATCCTATTCTTTGATCCACAGCTTTCTTCCATCAGCATTCAGTTGACACCACTTTATTAGGTTTAAAATTCCAGTGGCTTTCAAGAAAAGGGAAAAAAAAAAGAAGTGTTGAGCGGAGGGCTCTGATCTGAAAAGTGTTTCTTCTTGGGCAAAGAATAATCAGCTGTGTATCTGTCTGTCTACCTGTGTCTCTATGTATGTATGTATGTATGTATGTGTGTGTGCCTGTATCTATCTATAGACAAACCACCACCACCTACCCCTTTGTGTATATATGCATAGGTATGTGTGCATGCATATACATACAGATATAAATATACACCTCAGTTTCAGTTCACTTTAAATGCACTAAGATCCATGATGATTTAAAAGAGGGACCATTTCTTTTCCCTACAGATTTCTGTAGAGAGAGACTAGTAACCTTCAGTTCCCTTGATTTTACCTACTGGTCTCCAACTCATCAACTTTTCCCCTCACCTCTCGTTATCTCCATTTTTACTTCTTAAAAAAGTCTCATTTGGAATAATTGAAGTAGAACAGACATAGGATTCTGCAATGTTTCAAATATTCTTTCTATATTATTTCATTGTATTTTTATCCTGAAGGTGTTTGCTATGGTGATCTTATGATTTCCTGACAGTCTCTCTGATCTTTTGCATAAATCAGTAGTTTAGTTTCACTGAACTTCATTATAACTTATACCTTATTGTGAATGACTAAGTGAAGAGCAGATTTACAAAGCCAAGTACCTTTTCGGTGTTTGAGTGTCCTGACTTCACATGCTTTATGTGTGAGGCAGCATGTACTTCTTTTCCCTGCTATAGAGCATCTTCATTTCCCTAGATTCCCAAGAGTGCCTGTGATAGATCCAACAGAGCTCAACACCTGAGATTCTGAACTTTAGAAACCTTTGATGGTATTCTTAAAGTTAAAATATTTTTTGCTAGCTATGTGAACAGAATGCTTGATAAAAGTCACCTTATGTACTCTGTGTATGTGTGTGTCTCAGTTTGCACGAGAGACAAGAGAGATAGAAAGAAGGCATAACTTAATCACTCAGTGTTTATTATGTCATAACAACTATAAACAGGTTATGGAGAACATACGGCAAAACAGAATCCTGGTAAAACTTTCTCCTTTGAATCTGGAGTCATGAGTTGTAACTTTTATCATACATTTAATAGACCTGGAAAAACTTTCATTCTGTGAATGTCTCTGAACATTTTCTGACTCTCCTTATCTTTCAGGCCTCCATAATTTGCCATTAAGATGAGAAAGTTTTGTAATCCATTATTTGTTATGTGAAAGGTAGCTCCTGTTTGTTTTAAAATTAGTGCCTAGTAATTTCTTTGGCTATATTTTGCTTCCCCTGGTATAAAATTTATAAATAACTATTCCCCTTTAAGTTTTTCACGTGGGTCTTAATTTAGTTTATTTCTGTCAATTAGCATAATTGAAGATAAAAAAGTACAGTGATTTAAAGGAGTAGCAGTGTTTGTCTTTGCTCATTCTTCCTTTTACCAGCATCTATTTCCTTGTCTTCACTGTTACATCACACTGGCCTGACACTTTTAATGAACCATTCAAAATCTCTGTCTTGAATCAATTGTTTTCCCTTCTTTCTATCTTCATCAACAACCTTTTTCACTGTAATTGGTTCTGTACCCTTGTCTTCTTCACCAGTAATTCCCCTTTATGCTTGCCTCCTACAGTACCTAGAAACACTGACATTAACAATCTGTTTCCTCAAAAATCCCTATCCTCTTTTGCATTCTCATCCTTCTCAATCTGCTGGCCAAAGTTGATCAAGGCTCCCACTGACAACTTATTTTCATGAATTAATGGTGTCCTACTTCTTCAGTTCATGATTATCATCTTAATCAGTTACTGTTTTACTGATCATATCAGTGGTCACTGCTAAATCCTCTTTCTCTTACTTATACAAGATCCCAACAGCCTTGAATAGAAGAGGGTCATACAAAAGGAATTTTATCTCCGGGGATTCTATGCATAAAATTTCCCCTGAATCATCTGCTTTATTTGGCCTGGTGCATTTTCACTTCAAAACACTTCAAAGACTTGAACTTAGCCTAAACCACAGTTTACATGTAAACTACTTCCTATACAACCTCTGCACATTTCTGTGAAACTATGTGATAAAACCCAGTGCTATGCTACAGGCACAGTACTATTAAAAATATTTAATGCCCAAGTTGTCCTGATAATCAAATTTAAGTACTTGTTCTTTATTTGCAAAAGAGCACATTTTTCTTAGGCTAATATCTTATGTGTTATTATTTCCCTCCAGACTGATTTTGTTGTGAGTCTGACAGATACTTATGGGAAGTCATGTAGAACATGAGACAGTAAAACAGCACAAGATTCATATGTGTACTGTGCAGTCATGTTAGTGAGCTGATGGGCAAAACAACACTGTTTGGTAGAAGTATAGATACTTAGACAAATGTATGCGTGAGATCTTTTAGTCATAAATATATCATCCTAGTGTTCAGAATTTAGTATGTAGTTCATGAGTAAACACAAACTTATTTTTCCCCTTGAAATATGAAAGACCATTAAAAAACTTGATATATCTTCCTTGGGTAGATTGGAATTTAAATGGAGGTTTTATCAAAGGGTTAGCGGAATATATTTTAAAATATCTGCTCAGAAACCTCAGGAAATTACTGTTTCTTATGGCCTTGATTAAATATTTTATGGCAGTTCATGCTTATTTATTTGCACTTGCTATGTCAAGATTTAAAAAAAAAAAAAAAATCAATCAAACAAGCTCCTCTTATTATAGCAAAAACACTTTTTTTGAATATGGTCCCTGTCAAAACCAGATCTGACGTAGGCAGACTGCTGAGTCTGCAGGGTGAATGTTGTCTCATGCTGAAAATGAACATGAAGGGGCATTCCTCACTGACAGCTTTGGGAGCTGATTTGTTAATTTAACACTTGAAGAAATATGTTGAAGACCACAGGCCATTTTTTTGTACTGAAAGTGAGGGGAAGCATATCTAACTTTACGGCTTCACATTAGTAGAGAATCAATGGTAGATAACACCAGCTGTTGTCTTTCCTATTTTTAAAATTAACAACCTCTTCCTTTTTCTGGAATAAATGTTGCAATATATATGAACCATGTGTGCATTTTCAATTACTAGATTTCCTGTAATTAAACATAGATGAATAAAACTGGCCACAGTCTATCAGTCTGTGCGACCATCATGGCCAGTATCCCTTTTTTTTCAAAAATATTTTCATGTTGAAGAAAACTAGGAATCAAAATTTCATTTATCTAGTAGATAAAAGTCATGGCAGAATCTGTGCAAATTGCATGAAAAAAAAAATGAGCTCAAAGTGTGAAGATTCCTTCAATTTTCTAAAATATATCAATTTTACTTGTTACGTTATTCCTGAGTGTTTTTGTGATTTTAGCATATATTGGCCTCTATGTTGTACAGCCAGCTGCTGAAAGACAAACCATTTGAAAGGTCTTTAAACATAGTCTGATGCAATCAACATGCAAATAATTTTATGCCTTTTTATAACCCTACATGAAATCACTTCTTTTCATTACTGCTTCTGTCGAGACCAGCTCTGGATTCATGTTAGGGTAGGTGGGATTGCCAGTTACAGTTTCCCTCTGTAAACTTTCTAAATCCTCAATAAAATACTAAGAGAAAGCAGTTAATCACCCTTGGCAATTTTAACAGGAAACAATTTTTGTTGACAAACCATAAATGTTTCCCTTTAACAAGTTTGTATTTTTTTTGGCACATGTAGCTTCCTGAAAGTTTAAAGGCATTCTCTGCCTGCCTTTAAGTGTATGAGCAAGGGTTTTCTCCAAGTGTTTGAGATGTGGAAGAATGAAGCAGTTAAGTCTGGTTTCCAATGTTGTACTGCTCACTTTGGAGTCAAATAGAGCTCTGCACATTTGCAAAGACTGACCCATGTGATGTAATGACTAGTTCAGTCATGAATTATAGAAATAGTATAGAAATTGGTAGAAGAAAGATTGCCTTCAAAACTTGTATGAATAGTATTATTTTTCAGCAAATGAATTTGTTCTTCATCCAGTTGGATTCACCTGTATTTCTACAATATTATCCACAAATTATGATTTGTCTTTTAACTTCAGTTTTTAGGGCCTTGTTACATATTAATTAAACTTTCCCTTTTTTTACTTTTCACAGATGACATTTAAGGTTTGCTAAACCTTTGCAACTGGTAATTCAAGGAAAAAAATGAAATAAACCTAAAAATAATAACACTAAAATTATGCACAGTTGTATTAGGCAATACAAATATTATTAAATTATTAATTTAATTATTAAATTGTTAATTTAAATAAAAATTATTTTCCTCTTTTGGTTCTTTATGTTCTTGTTTATAGAAGTAAAATAACAGATTAGTGGACATAAAAAGGTGAAAAATCAGAGCTAGGCAGAAAAAAATAGATAATTTCAAGTTGTTTTACAGACGTTAATAAACCCCACATTCAGAGACAAATATCCTCAAGCCATTTGTTTAAACAAGCATTAAGTTTAAGAGTACTACACCATAACATGATACTCCAAATTAAACTTTTGCATCTCAAGTGACCTTTATAGCAGTTTTATAGTTCATAAATTCTTTACAATAGTGCTCTGTGGAGTAGATTTAATAAATCTTGATTGTGCTGTAAATGTTCAGCACATACTTAAAATGGCATTTCTAGTCCTAACAAACACAAATGTGGAATCATTCCCCTATTCTATATGGAGAATTTTGGTTCAGTATTCATGAAATACTGGAGAATGTTCCAGTAATGAGGGTGAAGATAGCAAAGGTAACCCAATTCTCCTGGAGAAGAAAAAAATGACTGATAAATATGTTTTTATGTATGTGTATATATATATATATGATAAATATATTTATCAAAGTATATAGAAAGCATGTTTATTACTCATACACCAACAGGAAAATCTGCAGTTTGCAGAGCTGCTAAAGTGCTCCAGAATAGCAGGATAGAGATTTCAATTTTCTCTTTTGTTTTAAGACTTGATTTCCTGGCAAAGTATCAGATCCATAGAACTGTAAACTGTGTGGTATTTTTCAGTTTCCCCAATACACTGGGGGAAAAGCACCTATTTCACAGAAATTTTACAGAATATTCTGAGTTGAAAGGGTCCCACGAGGATCATCATGTCCAACTCTTAAGTGAATGGTCTATATGGGGCTCAAACCCAAAACCTTGGTGTTTACAGCACCAAGCTCTGACCAACTGAGTCATCCTGGATGTACGTCTAAGTCATCCTAAGAGTACGTCTGCTTAATCTTATTTTTCTGTTTAAAATTATGGGATTTTTTCCTGGAAAAAAAGAAAATTTATTTTAAAATTACAGTGAAAGCATTCTGGTAATGTGTTAAATCACCTAGTAGTGTTTTTTTGGTTCTTGTTTGTTTTTGGTTTTGTTTTGTTTTGTTTTCATTTTTGTTTTGTTTTGTTCTCCCTACTGTATATCCTCCATCCTTTATTCCATCTATTTATTTACTTATTGACTTTTTAACATCTTTCCACATATTATAGTGGCATTTGATGGAAAAATTATCATTTTGAGCAGCCATGGAATCCATTATCTTAACAACTTCACTCTGTTTAAGAGTTCATTTATGAACATTTTCTCATTCTTATATATATAACTTAGATTTCTGCTTATTTCTCTGAGAGTCTCTTCCAGTATTCATAACTTTCAGTTTTCTTAATTTCAACTCAGATTTTTATTCTAACTTTACTTTTGTCTTTTCTTCCTTTCCTCCAGATGCAATAGCATGAAAAACTGTCCTATGTCTCTGATATAGTCTGTTAAAGGTATTTCTACTCAGCTAAATTTAAACATTTCAAACTAAATGTTTTCAAAATTTCCTTCACCTGTGGATGTTGCTATTGAAAATAAGCCAAGTTTGGAAAAAAATCCCACATTTCCATGAAGGTTAAAATACGGATTTTGAAGGCAGATCTCTAAGTCTTTAAGTATTTTAAAGATTTTATTCATAAAAATATCAGAAAATAACGATGAATTAGCTAAAATATAACTACTGCTATGTATGTTCTATTTCTTCCCAAAAATAAGCAAAACCTACAAGGTCTGCAAACCTGTCTGTTGCTTGAGGGATGAACAACGTGACTCTGAAGGAGTGTCATAGCTAATCTATCAATTTGCTCATAAACACTGAGCGATATATATGGTGCCTTGCAATGAAATAAAGATAATATATTGGATAGAAAGATGCAATCAAACTTTCAATCACAATGTTAGGGTCTTGTATAAATTATTAATATAGAAAATCTATAAGAAAAAGGTTGTTATAAGTGGTCCTGCAAGAAAATGAATAATGCAGTATTAATGAATCTGAGTTACAGACCTATTATTAGTATTAGAGACATTTTTTTAGCACTAGTTAAATGTTGTTCCACAAAGACAGTTTAATAATGAACGACAGATTCAAAAAATTATCTGTTCTTCCTGAGGATAGAAACATGCAGATCTAGGTATCTATTTGAGCAATTTAAAGAAGAAAGAGATTAATAGTCTCTATAGTTGCCAGATTCTTAAGGAAAACAGTCAACTGTTGCAAAATATGGTATCTATAAATCACACTGTGGTATTAGGGGTAGGGGTTTTACCAGTATATTGTTTGATGTCTTTGCCTAAAGATACAGAATATGAATTTTGTTTTCCATCTGCTTTAACACTTTGCAATTACCCTGTGAACAGCTACACACATCTGAAAGGATTGTGGACACAGACAGCTGAACATGAAGGTTAGCAAAGGTGAGACAATCAATCTATGCTTATTTTGTTTTCCAGATGCATTTATAATTTTGGTTTTTTTTTAGTAGCTTAGGGGGAATTTTTGATATCTGAAAGTTTTTGTTACCACATTTTTGACCTGCGGTTATGTTGAGTAGAATTTTTAAGTATATCATCCTTAGAATTTACTATATTACACATAATACTACAATGAATAGTACTGTGTTGATCTCAAGCATCGGATTTATACTTTCTGAAATAAAGATTGTCTTGGATTTGGAAGTTAAAGGAAACTTTAAAACTCCTTTTGGCCATCTTTGTGTTTATGATAGTCATACAGACAAATCTCAGTGATACTGGATTCTGAATGTGTGAACTACAGGAAAAAGTTCTGAAAACCACTTCCATCCTGAAACAGGTGAGACAGAAGGGGGAATGGAGGCTTGAAGAAGCATTTTTGCATGGACAAGAAGTATCGATTGAGCTTTCTGTTTAATCAAGGCAAAAATTAGACAAGTAGAGAGTAACTATTACACCACTACAGTGATCAAGCTTGTTGGCCCAAACCGCAGCAGAGCTCAGACTGTAAGATGTTTCAATTTGCACAGGTTAACAATTTCCCTTTCTATTGCAGTTATTAAAATGTTAAAAAACAATACAATCCTTTTCTTTCAACTTTGAGCAATGCTAATTATAAATCAGAGAATCTCATCAGTATTTGATGACATTTACCTGCTTTTACCATTCCTCCTCTTCACATGCCCTTTCCCTTCCTTTCTCTCTTTTCCTGTCATTTTTTATGGTCTCTGTCTCTGCAGACTCCATGTTGTGTAATCTCTCAACTCCTAAACTATTTCATTTGGTTTCTACAACTGTAAGGATTGATTTGTGAGAGTTGGAAGAAATGAAGTGTAGGAAATTCTGAGTGAACCATAGAGAACTCATAAGAATTGTCTCCTTTGCAGGAACTGAAGTGTTTACATATTGCTACTTCTAAAATTAGAAAATGCACTGTCTCAATTCTCTTTAAGCTCTTAAAGTTTAAAGTTGTTTAGATTTCCATAAAAAAGTAAGATTGGACCACCCTTCTTACTTAGAAAAAGTAACTTCTGTACATAGATCTGACAGGCTTTGAAACAGAAATTACTGTTCAGAGAATAACAAATTTTAGGTTCAAATAAAATCGGTTTCTAAATTAGGAAATGTTTCTGCCATAATTCAATATACATATTTAATAATGCAAAATTGGACAATTAATAAACAGAACTTCACATATTTTAGTCTGTGCAATATCCCAACTGATCATAAAAAGTATTATGTATGATAGCCAACCAGAAGTCTAGTAACATTTTGAGAATGTTACATGCCATTAAAACCTAGTCACTGGAAAAATATGACAGAGAACGAAATATCTGGGACAAAACAACTGCAAAAATAACACCTTTTTAAGCAGAAATAAGCCTTACTAGGTCTCCTACTAAGAAAATGTCCAGATTTTATATTCCTTTTAAACCATATTCCAGCTTGCAATAAAAACCTTAATACTCAGTGGCAATATCAAAAATCCAAATAATTTCAAGAGCCATCAATAACAAGGGCAGGCATGAAATACATGAAATAAATGAAATACATTTCCTGACAGAAAGAAGGAAAATATTTTATTTGTTTTGAAATATCTTTTTGCAGTAGAAATGTACTGGGATTGTGTTGAAAAGTAGTGGCAGTTTCCTGTCATTTTTTGACTGTAAAACAATCTCAAATAGAGAGCTTAGTTTATTGAAAATCAAATGAAGTTCTAAAATAGTCTTTGAATTCAGAACACCCATAAAAATATATATTTGGAGATGCTAATGTTGCAGCATTGTCCTCTGTGAATACCTTTCACACAGAAAAACAAAACTCTTGTAGGGTTTTCTGTGAAAAATCTTGTTGTCTGAATACCACCCAGAAATAAGATAACATTTAGTTAAGTGACCCTCTTCTGATTTATAACCTTCATTTGTAGAAGATCCATTCCAAAACACTTGTTAGGATGTATAACAAAAATAGATCACCTAGAACAATATATATTGGCTTAAATATAAACTATTCTGAGCCTGAGTGACAGTCTGTTTTTACTGTCTAATAATGTGTAACTTGAAATGTGTAGAGTGGCAGATTTTACCTGGCTAGTAATAAATAATTGTTCCACTTTGTATGGAAAACCATTTTGGGACAGGTTGTTATGAACTTACATACCTTCTTGGGAACAGAAATTGATGTACTATCCCACCATCAGATAAACAGCTCAAGGAAGAGTCATCTGAGTGTTCAAACAGAATTGTGTCCAAACAATAAGAACATACCCTACTGAAAAATAATGACAATGTCAAGAAAAGAAGAAGGAATAGTCCAGTTTCAGTACTGTTTTCTACTTCTTGCTTCTGTCTAATAAAGAGGATCTAGCATCACGACCTTCCCCGTTAAGGGACTATCTATTGCTTGCTTTTAAAATTATTTTGGCACATATTTTAAAATAAAAAATGGAGAAAGAAACCAAGGAATTTTAAATAACTGTTTTCTGACTTCTGCTTGTCAACAGAAAATGGTTAGTAGAAGCTCATCTCATGTGAAGAATATTAAACACTGGATCACTAGGCCCTAACACCTATTTTCCCAAGTTAAACAAGATGATGAACACCCATAAGCAGTAACAGAGAAGTCGGTTACCTATGAGTAATTTTGTTTCTGTATAGATGTTCCACTAGAGACTAAGGTTACATAACTCTAGAAAATCTGTCCAGGTTTGACACACATTCTGAAATGCATGCTATATCCTTCATCATAAAATTTACAAAAGTCTGGAGCTAAAAATAAATATTGTAATGCTATGTTTTAACAGAGTACTCCACATTCATCGTGACAAGGGGATAATGTAACTTTCTCTGTATGAAAACTCCTCCTGACTACATTGCAAGCTTCCTTTTTTCTTCCACTCTAACAGATTTTGAAAACTAAGTTCCTCCGAGCATAGTCTACATTCAGAGCTCATTTTCTGGAAGCTGAGGGTGGACTTGTGCTCACTTCTCTTGAAATTTTTGATTGCCAAAAATATAGCTGTGTTGAAAAGTCCTGTATCGTGTTAAAAATCATAATGATCTTTGAATATAGAAAAGATTGTTGCAGAGAGGGAAGGGATAAACCGCTTTCCATATCTGGAATGTGTATCACAATAAATAAATTAAAGCAAGGTAGATTAAGGCTGAAATACCTCAGAAGACTTTCTATCTTTAAGAACCCTATCACTTTGGGAAAGTGTAGAAGCACCATGTCTGGATGTTAGGTAGTATCTGTCAGGCATGAATGAGGTGCACTTGATTTTGGCTTGAGGAAAGAAATGGAATAGATAATTTCCTAATGTTCTGCCAGCTGTGTTTTCTATTATTCTTGGTGACTAGACATTAGAAAGAAATCATGTGTGATTTATCTATGTGCCAGTGGATACTCTAGTTTCTTTCCATTTCAGTGATTAATTGTTCTAATGCAAGGTTCCCAAAACTTATACTATAGCAGCTGACACTTTCACAACCAAGTACTTAATATCTGATATCCAAATCAACTTTGAAACAGGTTTCTAATAAAGTTTTTGCAGGCTTCTCATACAAATTAATTAAAAAATAAAATCTGTTGAGAATATTTTTTTGATAGGTGCATTAAATCCCTCATTAATCTGTCAGATTCAACTCTTTGTTTCCGTTCAGATTTGAACAACAACAAAAAAGGTTAGTTATTCATGAATGCTACCATCACTGTAGGCAACAGTGTCTTCAGAGATTGATGCTGCAGACATGTGCAAGTACAATAAAATAACAGATTTGTGACTAGTTAGACAAGCCTTGTTAACTCAAGATGGGATGAGGATAGATAATGACCTATTTTTCTAAGTAAGATTGTATAAAAATGGTACACATTTTGTAATGTTTTAGAATTTTTAAAAGCCTTTGAGTCCTTTTTTCTTATACAATGAAACACATTTTTTTATTGATCCATTTGTAGAATTTAATAGCATCATAGTTTCTATGGAAGTAACATACATTTAGCTGGATAATTAATTTGCAAAAGGGAGGATCTGGTCCAACAAGCAAATTAAAGAAAGAGGGATACCTAAGTAATTCTGAAAAGGAGGGAAGGAGGGAAATAAGCGATAATACAAATTTGCAAGGCAAATTCATGGCAAATGACAACTGAGGTTACAGTGACCTTTTAGAATATAACACATACAGACTTATATTATCAGGATATTTTTCTTGCAATGTTTTCCCTGGGAATGTTCTACTTACTTTTGTGGAAAAAATGCTTCCATGAAAAATACAAGGCAAATCTATACATAGGTTCTGTTAGGTCCTCTCTGTAATGCTGGGATATAAACACAAATTTGGTTTTCATTCAAATTCTGATCTTCACTCTTCTACTTTCAAGTCTTCTATACTTGAACATTCAGTACATAATTAGTCTTTTATTACTGGTAGTTTAGTCATAGAATTAAGAACTACATTGATCTTAATTGTAATTGCAGCAAATAAAAAAAATGCAGAAAATAATTCTCTGAAGAACCTTGCATTTTCCAGCAAGGGAAACTCCTAGAAGTTGCAGTTGACTAGAAAGATGTGAAAATTATATAATTTCTGCTACTCATTTTTATATCAGAAAGAATATATTAATACCTGTGAGATAGTCCCACTGATACAGTCATAGGCTGTAGGACCTAGTGTCTTAGATTTTACATTGCAATCTGGATCTTTTTACTGGATTTCTGTGGCAAGGTTTCAGTAGTGGGGGGTGTTACAGGGGTTGCTTCTGTGAGAAGCTGCCAGAAGCTTCCCCTGTGCCTGATGGAGCCAATGCCAGTCAGCTCCAAGAAGGATCCACTGCTGGTCAAGGTTGAGTCCATCAGCCACTGGATACATAGTGTATCCATGATAACATATTTAAGAACGGGGAAGAAAAGTTATTTCACAGAATTTATTGTAGCCAGAGGAGAGGAGCGAGAATATGTGAGAACAACTGCGAGAATATGCGAGAACAACTGCTCTGCAGTGTTCCAGTGCAGAAGGAGGGGGAGGTGGTGCTCCACGTGTCAGAGCATAGACAAAGGCTGTAACCCTATGGGAAGCCCAATGCTGGAGCAGGATTCTGATAGGACTTGTGGTCCTGTGGAGGGAGGAGCCCAGGCTGGAACAGCTTTGCTGGCAGGACTTGTGATTCTCTGCATTGGAGCAGCCTGTGCCTGAAAGACTGCAATGAGTGGAAAGGACCTGCAGTAGAGAAGTTTGTGGACACTCTCTCCTGTGGGAGGGACCCCACACTGGAGCAGTGGACGAGTGTGAGGAGGTGCCCCCCGAGGAGAAGGAGGGGCAGAGACAACTTGTGATGAACTGATTGCAGCCTCTATTCCCAATCCCCCTGCACTGCTTGGGTGAAGGTAGAGAGTTCTGGCCTGAGAAGAAGGGAGTAGTGGTGGAAAGATGTCTTAAGATTTGGGTTTATTTCTTTATTCTCTGATTCAATTGTTTATAAATTCAATTAATTTCCCCAACTTGAGTCCGTTTTGCTCATGATTATAATTGGTGAGTGATTTCTCCCTAACTCCTCTTAGCCCATGAGATTTCCATTTTATTTTTTTGTCCAGCTGAGAAGGGGAGTGATAGAGCAGCTTTGGTGGGCACCTGGCATCCAGCTATGATTAGCCTACCACAGTCTGTCACTATTTAAAATCTAAAGATCCTGAGCATGCAACTTGACCTGTGACAAAATATTGCTATTCTGAAGACATGTCAGGGTCTTATGAATTCAATCTTCTACCAAAGAGTACATCTAAAAATCTTGTTACTGAAGGCTTGAAAGTGGCCTTTTCAAGCCTATAAGGCTTGAAAAGTGACACATTCTGTGTAATTCATTATTTTCCTCTAATTTCAGTTGAACTTAAACAACGAGGAAGAAAAATCAAATAACATGAAATAAAACAAGGTTAGAATATTCAGTTTGATAGTAAGTTTTTGGGGGTTTTCACTGGTAAAATTAAAAATAAAAGACTAAATTAAGATGTAGAATGCATTAATTTATTTTTATCTACAGACAGTATAGAAGTGGTGTATTTCAAATTTGATCCAGTAAAATTCTTCTCTCTGAAAGTGATAATAACTTCAAAACATTACCAGTGTTACCTATTCTTATTTGAGCTGGAAGGACAATCTGTCTTCCAAAAGAAGACCTCATAGGCACTTTCAACAATTAAATAAATTAAAAATAGGTGAAATAGTTATGCATTTCTTATATTCAAAGAATATCAGAAAAATTTTCTAGAAAAAGTGAACTACTTGAAAGTTTTCTTTAGGCTTTTTGAATCGACTTTTACTCTCCTTTGGGAAGCAGAACACCAACAGAGGTGTGTGTGCAGAAACTTCAGAGACTAGTCCTTTAGGATGGTAGCACCAGGAAGACAATTCTCACATAAGAAGGGCTGAAACATGCAACATGTAGACACGGATTTATTTGAAGTTAGCAGATGACAGCTATCTTATTCCAGCTGTCACTGTGTTAAACTATTCACTTCACTGACTCCTGCAGTACAGATTTATGGCTATGTGACTGGTACTAGATTTATCTTGCTGTGTATTTCTGAAGAGCACTATGCTTCCGTTTGAGAGACAAAAGATCAGTTTGGTGTTCAATTTGTGCCAGATTCAGCCCAAGCTATTTAGAGGTAGATTAGAATTGCATGGGGAACAGGACTGCATCCACTGTATTTGAGCTGGTTTCACATTGCTGGACTGAGACTGTCTTGTTGCTCTCTAACATGCACAAGTGTAAATATGAGGTTTTCCAAAGACTTCTTTATTGTAAAGTTGCATTTCTACAGATTATCATACATTGAAGGGGATTATTCTGCACTAATACTCTTCCAGACTCAAAATTTTCATTGCATAAATTATTATCTATTTTCCTTGCATAAACTTGTCCCAGCTTTTGCATGCTCAATTTCAAGTAATTTTTTCTATATGTAGTAAAGTTTAATCCTATTTAACAATATAACCTTAAATTATTATTCTCACTTTTTCCAGTTGCACAGAGAATGATGAGAAAAATAAATCAATGTCTGATAATATGCTATAAATCTTGAAGGACTTCTGATGGGTTTAAGAATGTCCTTGTAAAATAATGCTCTGATTGCACAGAGAAATGTCAGCTTGGGTAAATTATCTGAATAAAAGTGGATGATAGATCTTATGATAGTTATTTTTGAGGTCACCTTGAAAGCTGTGCTAAGAACAGGCCATGGTCCAGTCTTGCATTTAAACCCAAGAAAGTAGAGATTAAAACATGCCTTTCTTTTGTTTCTTGGTTTGTGCTTTGTTGTTGTTGTTAGTTTGTTGTTTGGTTTTTTTTTTTAAGAAGAGACTCAGAGGTGGATTTTGACTTCAACACGTACTATAAGATATTGATAAATTATACTTTCCTAGTGTAACCCTAGGCCTGCCAATCAGACATCTTTGCTGCTTCAGGCAGTATGGTATAAGCAGTTAGGTTCTGTAAAAGACTTCAAATGTGCAAATAAAAGTTATCAGAACAAAACATTAATAGGTTTGAAACCAGATGGATAGCATCAGTGTGTCTGTTGGTGTCAGATGAACTCAGACAACTTACCATGAAGGCCAAAGATGCAAGCTTTCACTGCCCAGCTGTGTGATGAGGAGAAATCAGGTCTTCTGTCCATGCCTCTGCAGCACCTGTCCTGCTGTGGGTTTATGGAAAGATGATTCAAGACAATCTTTCTTTCTAAAGCACTAAGTATATAACTGACAGTGAAAAAATGAAAATCCCTAGCTTTTCTACTTAAGTATCATTATCAAATCAGAACCTCTTTCTTTAATCATATAAATTCATGCTTACAGAGATGAACTCCTCTATCATTTTCTCTGGCAAATATGCTCTTTGAAGTAACTTCACAGCAAATCTGAGTGCTGTCTTTGTGCATCAGATTCTTCAATCAAACAAGAATTTACAGGGCAATTCTAAAAAATATTTTTACACTTTTCCATAAGATGTACTAAATCCCATTGTTATTTGTTCTGATCTGGGATAGATATACCTTTCTTTTATGGCCACATTAAAAAAAAAACAGGAGCACGTTTTACATGTAATTATTTTAGTGCTATATAGGCATGCAAGTAGAGGGAGCATGGTTCTTGCTCCCCACTTCTATTGTTTCCATTAAGCATTGAAAAGTGAACATAAAGCAATGTAAAAAAAAAAAAAAAGTACTCATGCTACAACAAACAGAAAATGTGGCTTTTTCTTTCTGCACAAAGAATATTTATGGTATTCAGAGTGACGGAAATAGAGTAACAGATGTGTCCAAAATAAGATCTAGCCCACCTTCTTACAACTGAGATAGGATCAAGCAGATGTAGACCATCACCGTCTGTTGTTTATAAAATGTTTTACCAAAACTGACAGCTACAATAAGAAAATGTCAAAACCTGTAGGCCCTGTCCACAGAAAGTATTTTCTGTCCTGGAGAAGTTTTTTCCTAGAATCCAAATTAAAAATATTTTTGTGCATTGGAAAAATGTATTTATCTATCCCTCTGGTTCTCTCTGTTAACTAAACAATCATCTATAATATACCTACCTAAGTGTCCTCTTATTATTTTTATGTTTAATTTTTTCTCACAAATCACATCTTTCAAAGGACTTGCCAGTTTTACCTGAGTTTGGTTACAGCTTCATGCCACAATATTCTACCTAATGAAGTTTTGGGCCATTTCTTTGTCCACAGGGCCTGGTTGTTAAGGAAACTTCCCCACCTGACCATTCTCAAGACTCTGGTAGTTACACTCCCAAAACAGCAGAGACTTCCACTACTAGGACTGGTAGCGCTTTCCCAGTGGGCAGCTCCAGTGAGCCTATGGGGACTCTGCTTGACTTCCCATGCATCCCCCTCACACCGTCAAACCAAGTTTCCTTACCAGTTCAACCCCAGGTTTCCCACAGCAGAGTCTCACATGCTTCATAAAAGCATTCATGGTACAGTAACACAGAAATAGCCCGAGCTGGTACCTCCCTGGGCTTTTATACCCTCACAGACCAAATAGTGCACAAGTCTCTCTATTCCTCCTGAATCCTCTGCTCCTACTGTACCTCCCAGTGTCCATTCACCACGAGTCTTCTGTCCCCTTTGTTAACCAAAGGGTTGGCAGTTTGTAGCATCTTGTCTTGGGCTCCCACCCAGAGCTCAGTCTTCATCTCAAACTGCAGCTTGCAAACAAAGCTACGTGCACCAAATGTGTTCTTCAACATAAGAGAATGGAAATAATATGATATGATCTTCTCTTAGGAAATCCAAAAAGCTGCTACTATCTAAACTTCTAGGTATTTTAGAATTCAAAAATTCAATTGAGAAAATGAACAGACAATATATGCATTTAAGTAAATATTTGTGTGAATGAAAATTACTATATATTGTAATTTCCAATTTATTTTTTTCTATACAAAGTTTTATTTTGAACATTACAGGCAAATCTTAGAGAATAGTTATGGTTAGTCAAAGATCAGGAACTGATGAAGGTTATATTTTTATAAAGGCATTTTCTTCAATAAAAATCAGTTATCTTATTTTCATATTTCTTAAATATATTTCTCCTCTACTGTTATTTCCTGGTTAAATTGAATTTATTAATAGTTTAATCCAGAGAACTTTTACAGATACATTTTTGTTTGTTTTTAGAAAGACTAGAGAAGAGTTATTATTGAATAGTTCAATCTTTTTTTGACTCTTTCTTAATCTTCTCTACTTCACCATTAAGCACCAAGCTTATGTTTTGATTTTTTTTCTTTTTGCATTTAGTAAACCTTATCTTGTTTTCTTTCATATCCCTGTGCCTTTTTGATCTTATCCCTAGAGGGTCTTGAGCTGTTCCTTTATATTCACACATAAACCTATAATCTTCTTTCCGCTTTTGTTTGATTCTTTTTGAATTTTCAGGTCACTGGAGAAATTCTGATGCCTCTATAATAGTTTCTTACTGTTCTTCCATTGCTTGCTTCAATTGCAAATAACCTACCACTATGCCTTAAATATCTTTTCTTTCCATAAACTCTGGCAGTGCTGCACTCCCTTGCCCTTTAAACTTTTTTCCCTTCACAGTAGACTGTATCCTGTAGTCCTGGAAGATGTGGAGCTTACCTTCCTCCTGTCACCACTGTCCTGCTCTTTTACTTTCACATTAATATTACACAGCTTCTCTGCAATCATTCACAATTTCAGTTTCTGAATGTACCTTTTTTTACATATTCTACCATCTTAGTTAGTTTAAACAAGATCAAAAATAGAAACATCCTTTACCCTTCAAAACAAAAACTGCCCACAAAATATTCCATGCACTGACTGTGTCATCCTACTTTGCCCTTTAGATATCTCTGAACAATTACAATCCCCTTTTGCTGCAGAGGTTTAAATTTTAAAAATATTAAATTACTCATTAAAAAAAATAAAGTTAACCATTTTGTCTTATAGCTTATGTGGAATATGTGAATCCATCTCTGCATTTATTTCTTTTCTAAGAAAAAATATCTGACAAATTTTACTTCTTTCTGTGAACTTGTGAAAAAGTACACCTTCGATACATGGTACATCTTCCTCTCTTATACTCACACCTGTCATTCCTAAGGAGATCACATCTCTGGATCAGTAATGAACCTCTGTGATTTATCTCAGCAAGGTTTTAGGATGCCATTTTCATTCTGTTTTTGTTGGTTTTGTTTGTTTGTTTGTTTGTTTTTTGTTTTATTTTGTTTTGTTTGTGGTTTTTGTTTGTGTTTTTTTGATAGTTCTTCCTACATAATCCCATATTGGGCCAGATGTATAATAGCCTCACAAAGGCTATCTCCTACTTGACCCTCTCATGCAGGTGATTCACCTATGCCAAAGTTTAGATAAAAAATAGGCTTTTGTGTTTGGGTTTTCTCTGCTGTCTTCACTTCTGAGATTTTTGTCATGGATCTAGTCTATTTTAAAATCTCTTCCCCTGTGTGTACTCAAAGATGTCCTTCCTTTTCTTTCTATGGCCCTTAAATCTTTCTTTGCTGCCTCTTTTGTGTATTGGCATGCCAGATTTCATGACACCTATTTACTCTCATTAGTTGTCTGAAATTTTCACCTTAGTCATCTGTCTCTATCTACCTCTGTGATCTTTATCTGTGGTGCCATCTTCTGTTCCACCACTGTGCTGTCAGATTGAAGTCTCTTTTATACTGCATAAGATTCAGTGTAACAGTATCAGGAACATCTAAATAAGTAGCACAGTGAAGTAAACCAGAACGATAGAGATACCTTGGTTGTCTTTCTGAAATAGCCTTTATTTTGGGGACAAGCAGTAGCTCATTCCCAAAACAATGTGTTGTCTGAACTTTAAGGTAGCCAAGGTCAGGACCTTCCAAAGGATCTCTAAGTAATGATTTTTCTTTGCAAATGATCTTAGGTACCAGTACAGGCAAGAAGTGACCTAGGGTTAATGTTCCTATTTTAGACTGTTCTGCGTGTGGAAAGTTTCTCTTTCAAGAAGAGGTAATAAGAATTAAAATATAACCTTGACTTTCTTGCCTGCTAGTCCTTCAGGAGATCACATATGGATTGCACAGATTGCTTAGTATTGCGTATGTTCATTTGTTTTGAGTGCTTTCCTCTCCTTTCTGTCTTCAATTCCTGTTTAGTACAGTATTTGGCCACTGGTCTTCTAGAATGATTTACTGGATGCAATAGATGTGGGCCAAGAAGAGCATAATTTTAAAATGCATAACTATGTAATTGTACAATTTTCCGAGTTTCTTTTTTTTTTTTTTTTTTTTTAAACCAAGTATGCCACATCAATGCACTTTTAACTAAAAAGAATAAGAGTTTCTCTTGCTTCTAATGTATAGTGCCATATTTGATTGGGTATTGTATTTGCAATGTTTACATTACTGTGGTCAACACAGATTGTTAAAGTTGTGTCAATAGACTCAGTACTTTCAATCTTAATTTCATAAGCCCCTCTTTTTTTTTTTTTCTTTTTTTCAGGTATGTAAGTCTGATCACAACACTGCTACAGGCTAAAAATTCTCTTACATTCTCACCATAAACACTTTTATTTATTATAATTAATATAAAACATCCATTTAGCTTTTAAATGTTTTTCTCTTAACCATATCAAAGTAGAGATAAAGTATCCTTGGTTTTTTTGAGGTCTTTTAATTCTCCAAAGATCAGTAAAACAGGGAAAGCAAGAAAAGGGTTCAAATGTTCAAATGAGTAATTTAAAAAGATTCAACAGATGTTTTAACATTTTCCATTATTTCAATTATCCATTATATCTATTATCATGCATTATCTCTTGCTAATTAGACTATTTTACATCAAAAATCATCTTTCTAATATATAATGGTACTGCTATCTATGCTAATCTTGATGGCCATATGAAGGAACCAAGATTTCTAGGGCATTTCAGAAGTTGTCACAGCTGTCTGAAGCTGTATTGTGCAGTTTAAGGTAAGTATATTCAAGAATTAGACCATGGAAACATCCACTCAGACTGAGGTCCCATGCCTTAGTCACACACCTGAGACTCTTATAAGAGAGAGTATTCCCTGTATAATTTAATCCAAACTATGTAGTCCTGTGACAGTGACAGAGCAAACACAGCAGCATCTGGGGTATTGTTTGCCTCTGTTACTTGCCCTGAGTGTCACCTGCTTACAGAGAAACCTACTCCCTGAGCTCTTAAAGGGAAACATGTTACCTGAGAGTGGTAGTGTCTAGTCCCAAATTGACAGTAATTCCTTAGCTCCTTGTGCTTATTTCAACCCAGATGCAGCCAACATTATCACCAGTGTTAGAAGTATTATAAAATATTGGCTATAATTTGTCTTTAATTAGCACCATATTATCTTAAATAGTTAAAATATTTTTTTTTCTTTTGTTTCCCCCCTCCCCAGTAAATCTGCTCCATTTTTGCAATAGCACTCTTTTTTTTTTTTTTTTTTTTTTTTTTTTTTTAAATTTTTTCTTGTNTTTTTTTTTGGTAAAATTGCCTGAGTATTTCCCTGCTGGTTGAATCTACTACACCTTTTTACTTTGCCTTTTAATAGCTCATTCAAAAGACTAGAAAAGCACAGTGGGGGTCCTGGTAGAGTGCAGTAATATCAGTGTTTGTGTTCTCAGGGGTTTTTCTTTCTCTGGAGCATAATGGTTGAACTAAGTCTTGTGATGAAGAGCAAACCCACTGGGCTAATGGCAATAAACTTGCAAACAGTGAGAGGCTTGTTCACCCAGGTTCAGTGTATGAATAGCTCTGTGCAGCTCTAATTGGGACCGTTGTTCTGAATAGGTAATTAAATACCGGTTTGGCTATCCAAGTGAAGAGATTAAGGCAAAAATGTACCATTCATATTTATAGGAAAACATGAAGATCTGTATTTCTGTTAGCTGACTGGCATTATAGTAAACTCTGTCAGGAATGCCTTTAAATGTGCCTATGTGAGACAGAAAGAGACACAGCTGAAATGTAGCACACTGCCTGGAATGAGGCTCTCATGGCAGTAATGCAGCCTCTGAATAACCTAAAGCTGACCTTTTGTCTTAAAGTTGTTTCTTAGCCTCTGGAAAAATGAGCATTACTGTGTATCAATAAAAATAAAATCAGTGCCAAAGCTTCTGCTGGTTGATTGTCTGCATTAACACCTCTCCCTCAATTATTTTATGGATGGTTGAGTGCATACTGCAATACAGGACATATATATTTGTTCATTAAGGACTGTTATTCAGATGGAAGGAATACTTAATCTAATGACCTAGAGCAGGTACCTTGGACTCACATGTTTTATTAGGTTTTAAACCTGTGAAATACCTTTGGCTATACCCACCAATTTCTTTGAAGTTCACTGTTTCCAAAGGCTAAACCCCAGTCCATTTTTTTCTCTTCACATAAATATTTCAGCATGTTAAAAATCTTTAAAGAACCTTTTAGGCATTTCATTCATATTACTGCTTTCTGATAATGCTCATAGTTCAGACAAGCACTGCAGCATATAAGGCCAGGAAGGTCCCCCACCCATAAAAAACAAAACAAAACAAAAAATCCAAACTGGAGGATCATTCTGCAAATTTTAGAATTATGCAGTAATAAATATTTCTTGCTATTCTACATATATTCTTTTTTTTAGAGGACACAAAATCACTTCTGCTCTATATCAGAATAAAGGTTAATTTATTGTCCTGGGCTTGCTGAAAATTAGGAAGGGGAATGGAATTTCATAACTCCAAGAAGTAATTGGAAAAGATTGAAAAAGTTCAATGCCTCATACTGTACATTTTCCCAGACATACTAATGTTCCCTCACTTCTTCCCACTTCTCTGTATGAAAAGCAAACTATATTTCTACAGAGCCTACCCTCCATTGTTTTCCACTCCCTGGAAAGAATTCAGTTAAGATAAATCTCCCTTTTACACCTGTGCACAGGCTAGACAAGACAGTGCATAAGGGTTTTTTTGTTTGAGTTTTCAAGATTTAGACTTCATTAATCTCAAGAACAGAAAGGGTTATGGTAACCTGACCTTTCCTATTTCCAATTTCTTCCCATAGTGCAACATAAAGGGTGTCTGACATCATAAAATGTCCCCTACTGAAATCATGGATACCTGCCTTCTAATCTCTTACAATTTCTTTCTACCACCAGCTTTGACAATTTATAAATATGATGATGACAATGCCAATACATACTGCATACAAAACATTTATTATGCTCTTAGGAACCATTACATAGAAATCACCAACGTTTTTCAAGACCTGAACTGTTAAAAGCTGAAATATCATATATGTTTTCTGTTCTTATTTATTTACTGAAAATGAGGAACTTGGTGCTGAAATTTTTGGAAATAAAAGATTTCACACAGACAAAATTAATACAGCTTCTTGGGGAAGGCATTCCCAGGAAAAGTGGAAGCAGCCGGCAATACAGTATCCTGAAGTTAAATAATATCCTTAATGTCTCAGTGCTACTAAAAGTTCTTTGGATGTCAGTGTGAATTATAGGAAAGTCCAAAATATCAGAACAAAGATAATAATTTATTTCTGATCATTTAATGAATAAAAAAGAGTTTCATTTTAGAAGCTACCTTTTAAAATTAATAAATAGAAGATTATGACATCAGTGAAAAGTGAAAAAAAAAAGAAAAATGATTGTATGAATAGAATTTTTTGTCTTTATGTTTACAAACACTATAATTGTAATCCTAGTTACTGTATTTCTTCATTAGTGAGAGAGAATTTTGGGGACTTTATAGTGGAACCTGCTGTATGAGCTCCTTTTATGAGTTTAATACAAAATTACTAGTAAGATTTTTATGTTGTGACTTAAATATATGACTAAATAGTCCTCATAAAAACACTGAAAGCAATAAATGGATATGGGCTTTAAAGATTCCTGTACATATTCTACTGTAAGCTAAAATTAATTAATAAATCTTTTCAATAATATGTTTCCTCTGTGAGCAGGAGTCTGTATAAGTATTAAGTATAGATTTTTTCCTGTATGACTAAAAAGCAATGAAGTATGGGATTTTATTTAAATTCTATAGGAGAGAAATTATACTACGTCTTATACTTTTGTGAACTGATCCTGTCACCCTTCAAGATCAAGTGTTTTGATTCCTATAACTAACTGCTTCTAATGAACCACAATTACTAATTATTTCATTATTTTGTGACATAGATTTTGTTAAAATGTTTACTTCATCTATTACGTGCTACATAACTAATGAAATGTAATAGACAGTTTCCTCTGAAACAGAAGGCACTGAATGAAGAAAGATTTTTTTTTAATATAGGCTGGGATGAGATCTCCTGGCTCTTGACCAGAGTTTGGTACTGTTTCTATCTTAATTCTTTGTAAAGATATATGGAGCTTTAATTTATAGGTAAGGAGTAACAGCTGAGAACATGCCATGAAGTGATTCTCAATATTCAACAGAAAAAAAATACTTACATTGTCCTGCACAACACTTTGAAACATGGATAATGGTTTCTAAATCTGAGTAATTTGCAGTAATCTCTGGCACATTTAGCTTTTGTATCAAGACTATTTGATGTTAACATTAGGAAGGGTGACTAGAGGCTTATCACGAAGAATACAGAGGAGCGCAGAGGTATAACAAATGGTAGGGAAACCTGAATTACACAGCCCTGGCCTCAACTCCTCCCAGGGCTGTCCCAGAGGACTCTCAGTCCCATGTGCTGGAGTGATATCCATGAAGAGGAATTATCAGAAAATTTATCTGGTTCACGTTTTGGACTGAGAAGGGTTGGCAGTCTACAGAGGTATGGCACTAACTATGGAATGCAGGGAAAAAACACCTTGTGGTTGTAGAAGCCTGCTTATAGGATGTTTAGAGGAAGCACCAAAGGCAGGAAAAGGGAGGGATCAAGCTGGGAAGAATGGAGGTCCAGGAGCCAGGGTAGATTATGTGGCAAAGGTTAGCTACTGAAAGGATCCATACTCTGATGGGCTTTCATCCTGATCAGCCAGAGAAAGTAATAGGATGAGGAGATTGGTGTTGCCTGTGCTAGTGCTGAGTGTTCCTGTCTGTGGTGGCCTGTGCATATTTGGATTCAATAATCTGAAAGTTCTTTTCCAACTTAAATTTCTACGATTCCATGTGCACATGAGTGCATATGTGCATGTCTATTTGGAATACACATTCAGTTTTGCTACTTGCTGAACCTGTGGAGGTGGGGTGGTGGAACCTCTCTTGGCATCCTGGATTTGGCAATTCCTAACAAATGAGAGTAATATTTGAGGGGGAAAAAAAATCAAACTTTCTTTCTTCTTTTCCTTAATACCTTCCACAATTTTGTTTTCTTAATCTTCTGACTTTTGTACCAGCTATCTTCAGCTAAATAATATCCCTAGCACTTTGCAGAAGTCCAGAGGGAATAACTTTATGCGTGTGGCACTCAAAGTTCAAGGTTAGTCAGGGGTTAAATGTTGTACTTGGTCTACTAAATGACTATGACCTTCATTTCACTTATTCCACATTTAATTTAGAATGAATGTTCCTCTTTGCAGTAACTCTGTCCTAAGCCCCAACCAGTTGATGCCTTTGAATGAAAAGCTAAATCTAAAGTCTCAAAGAGCAATGTAGACAATTTGTGTTTGTTGTCTATTTCTAATGTGCTCAAGAACCTCTGAACTTCAGTTATTTCAGGAGTTAACCAGATCACTTAAATAAAAATTATATAACTGTGCTGTATTCTTACTTATAAGGCAAAGCTGAATGAAATATATATTTCTTTAAAAAGGAATATGGGGTGGGAAGGCATGGGGATGAAGAGCGGGGCAGGTCCAGTTTAGTTGTTTCCTATTAAATACTGGAAACAAAGACCAGGAAACACCCCTGTATTGTTTCTTCTGTCCCTGTTTAAGACTAATCACACAGAGGACACGTTCTCCTCCTCCTCATGTTACTTGAAATAAGTGACACTAAATCAGACAAATGCAGGCTCTGTGGCTCAGCAGGTGATAATTGAACCCTTACAGATTAGAAGTGCTCGTGTGTCCATTCGCTCTAGGCACAACTCTGTTTCAGAATTAATTTTTTTCCCAATTAAAAAAAAATAAAATTTAACTTGCTTTACAAGCTGGCCATGTAATGTGAAATTCCATGTGATGGATGCTAAATGGAATCTCATTAAATATGAAGAACATGAGTTCAGCTGAGGCGTAGTAATAGTGAAGAGACTAAAGCTGAAGTGGAAACCCAGAAGGCATAAACTAAAAACCATAGTATGCATCTGCAATCTGAGCACCAGGATGAGATGAAAATTGACCAAGAAATACTTCTGGACATGTGAGATAATTCTTTGAATATATCTGAGTAAAATAATAACAATGCACATCCAATACCTAGAACTTCTCTCTTTTTTCCTTCACCCACTTCAACATAGCTTGAATTTTATCTACCTGCTCTTTCTGACCATCTTTGTCAGCTTCTCTCTTCCTTCATTACTATACTTTCATATTTCATTGTTTTCACTTTTCGGGTGTAAATGCCTCATACTGTCTCTTTAATTCCTCTGAAGAAAAGGAAAATTAATATCTAAGATTAATATTAATCTTAAAATGAATAGTCTTATATACAGAAATTGCTGATTTATGAAAAGGGTAAAAAAATCCAACTCTATTACTGCTTTGCACAAAGGTTTCAGTCAAGTTTTTTAATTGCATTCAGAACATTTTGCACATAAACTGGGTTTCAATATTTTTTTTTATATTAGAGGTCAACCAGTAAAACAATCTATGACCAAGCAGACTGGTGCAGAACAGAGAAAATCATTACTAGAATTACGGAGTAAGTCACTTGAAGAGCTCTTTTGTCATCCTTATGGACTGGATTTTTTATCCATCTCTGAGAGAGGCAAAGAAAGTAATGCAAATTTCTATTTTATGTGGCCTGCTGAGAAGATTTGAGCCAACTGCTTTATTTGCAGTTTTTCAGTAGGGAAATATTAATTTGTCAGATTTTTGATAGAATATTTGAAGATGTGATTATGTATACAATGCTCTGGGTCTAAGGAGGCTCATTCAGTGATTTAGAGTGCTATTATTCACTTCTTGAATGGCATATAACTGTCTTGAATTGAAAATCTAAGGCATCATTATATGATTTTCCCAAATTACGTACTTAAATTTATCTCTGCTGTGCATATTTCATGCCACAGGAATAATTGCTATTTGTGCCTATAAATGTTTTGGCTACACTTATCCAAACAATGTAGGCTACCTCTAGGCTCCTGTGATTTGGTAAGTACCAGCAGAACTATTTCTTTGCTACTTCTACACCTTTTTTGTGCTCCACATAGACTAGCTTTCCCTGTAATAGATATAATCTTTTTTTTTTTCTTTTCTTTCAAGTTTTTCCTTTTTTTCAAGAGAGATTAGGATACAGATTCTTTGCCTTGGAAGAACTCAACAAAATCAACTATTTGCCTCCTGGGAAAAACTTGTCAAGCCATGCTGCTAGGAAGTAATGAATGCCAGAGCACAGCTTTCTATCTCACATGTGGTATGACAAAGACACAGCAATGGGCAGATAGCTTCTATGACCACCTTGGTAATTTTAGAACTATTGACCACTTCTGCTTATACTAATTTTTTCCCCCCTTCTTTAATTAATAAGGAAAAGTTTATGGAATGGTCAAGCTAGCTGGAGAAGCCAAGTGAAAAGTTTCATGTATATTGTCAAAAACTCCTTTATCAATATTCAAGGAAAACTTTTAACTGAAAGTTTATACCATGAGTTTCTAAACTAGTACTCCTCAACCAAACCACAGTGAGTCAGGTGAGAAAAAAACAAGGCATTGAGTCAGTTTGAAAAGCAAGTGAACACATTTCTTTTGATCTACTGTAATGAATCCGTTCAAAGACATTGTTCATTAGGATTGTAGAGATGCACTGCAGAAGGTATTGATGTCACTAATATGAAAAAAACCCCTCACAATAAAATGGTATCATTCTTACTGGTTCTGTGTTGGTCAAAATTTTTTCCAGAAATATCCGGGCTGTGATGTTTATTTACATGATAGTCAGTAGCCAGAGAAAGTATTTTATGTTTTTCCAGATGCAATTCTCTTAGGAAAGAAAGATAGATACTGCTGGACAATCCCTATAAAGTTAAGCCATGTCATAAAAATATACTGTGGTACTAATTTAAAGGAACATAAAGGAGAAACAAAAATTAATAGCCTGGGGAAATCTGACAGTGGCTGAAGTGGGTTTTTGTGCTGATCTTAATCTATGCAAGGCTAAAACATACATTGATTTTACTAGTGACCAAGAAGGCTAAATTCCTGATGGTTCTACAGATTTTTTATTTTGTTGCCTAGTGATCTTTAGTATATTGTCATCTTATAGCATCTTCTCTAGGGATTTGAAAACCTCCACTCAGATTATTGCAATCCTTCCCACCCCCTTCTCTTGACAGCATGCTCAGCATCACTGCCCTTACACCCTTTCACTGGAGAATAGAGCAGCAGCATCTGTCTTGACATGAAGGATATCCCATACATATTGTAGGCTTCCCTTAAAAATAATTTCCAGTCCTGGATTCACATGAAATATCCTTGCTGCTGGAAGATAAATCGCACTTTAGTTCTTTGGATCATCACATCGATGTCTACTCCTGATAAAAACGAAATTGCTATTTTTGTTACTGAGGTTACATGCCCTGCTAGGTCTTCCACTCTCTCGCTATAGACATTTCCATTTTGTTTTCAACAAAAATGAATTTCATTCATTTTGTTTCCAACCATCTCTAATTTCCAATCACAGATCAGATGCTCTGGTCTCACCGTGTCCCTTTTCTTTCTTTTCTCAGGGTTCTGAGGGTGCCACCAGCCCTGACCTGCCTCCCTTGGGCCACTCACTGTGCATGGCCCTATACCCCATTTCAGCCCAGCCTGGAGTCATCAGCCCCTGTCCCAGAGACTCTGTCCCAGAGAGTACTGGTCTCCATTCCTGTCTCTGTCTGCTGCCTGAACAGGCCTTTGCTCTGCACTGTGGGTAGCTTGTGTCCTGCACGGCCTCTTTCAATGTATTTTCAAGCTTCCCTTCAGCACTGCCTTTTCCCCCGTTACCATGTTGTTCCTGACTTGGCTCCCTGGGCAGATTCTGAACTAATTTAGCAAATGCAATTGGAAGTGACCACCAAAACCGAAGGAAAATGAAATAGTTTGGTTTTGGCAAGAGCTACAGGAATGCCATTTTCACTGCTTTCATGTTCTTTTTTGTTGTTGTTGTTGTTGCTTCTGATATTGGTTGTTCTTGAACCAGTAGTTTTATACCTTAAAGAGTGACAGAGCTTCCTGCCTCAGAGGGGTGATTCTGCCAGAATGCAAATTAGCATGGACAGTGTGTACTTGAAGAATCACAGGATAGTCTCACGTGTCTATCTGCTATTGGTGGCCAGCAAAACTCACTAGGCTTGAATGCCCATTCACCTGAGATATCTCTGGCTTCATTATCACATAGTGGCCATTTAGATTTCATTAACTTAAGCAAATTAGTTCATTATGTATTTGGACAAGACAGACTAAAGTCTGAGCTTTCCCTTAGATGTTAAATCCTTTTATTTGACCCTTGCTAAGACTTGTCAAGTAGTTAGTTGTAATTAAGTTTTTTGTCATAAATGCTGTTTACAGCCTTGTTTCCGCACATTTTCTTAGCCATTTATTTGCACCCTAAGGAATTATAAAATGGTTTTTATTGTTTTAAGTAAAATTCATTTTGTCATCCATATTTTCATGAAGTTGTCATCTAATGGAGTTTAGAATGAATGCTGAGCCTATGGGGAAACAGATATAACCTAATAAAGTTCCAATTACACATATGATTAAACGAGGTTTTTTTTGTTGTGTAGTATATATTTGTATAACAAAAGGGGAAAAAAAGAAACCTACCAAAATTTGCAAATCAAAGAAAGGAAAGGAAAAAATACCATAGAAGAGGGCTAAAGAACTAACTGAATTAATTGTTGTATGAAGAAAGCTTTTTGAATGAAAGCTGAGATGAAAAGCAAGTAACCTCTTGAAGTTTTATACTACTTAACTGGGAGTGGTACAGGAACTCAAAAACATCATTAATAATATAAGTGAAAAAAGATTAAAAGAAAGGACAATTATCTTTATGAGGTGAGAATAGGGCACAAATAAAATATTTAAGAAATAAAATTAGGTCTTTTTGCCCTGAAACTAAGCAAGGTTAGTAATTCTGCAAGGGAAAGGAATGGGGTGCTCTCACACCAACATGGTAACAAAACAATGTTGTGCCCAGTTTGGGTGCAACAGTGAGTCGATGCTCTAGAACTATAAAAGGCTCATGCACAACACCGAAGGTAAATAAGAGCAGTTAAAACTCAAACTGAGAGCTAAGTAAGTACAGTGCCTGTAGTTCTGAAATAAAACTGTAGATACATCAGTTTATCTGGTGATTATTCAGATCTTAACATTTTTGAAAGAATTATTACTATGAGTATTAACAGAAGATCAGAAACATTTGAACTGTGATTTACTAAAATTTAAATTAGCCTATTTTTTTATATGAATGTTTAATTTTAAAAATATCATCTTTTTAAAGATGAAAATGAAATTTGATAGTTTTAAGACACTGGTATGGTGATTCATGCACTGATTCTTGTGAAATTACTCATAAAGTAGTAAAGATTATCCTTACTACCAGTGAGAGGTGGTTGGAGTAAGCATCTATCCAGCTTTGGGTAGATGCATCCAGAAGCTGCATTTTTTATGAAGATGCCATACCTCATCTAAGCTGCTTTTCATCTGGCTCATTAGCTCTGACATAGAACCATGGTTATATGGTTCATGAAACAGAGATGCCTCACTCTGAACTGCTAAAGAAGTATTGGAGTAGTACATTAATCAGTTATTCAAGCATCTCTGCTTTGTTGTAAACAGAGTGAAAAGAAAAATAACAGTATTTTTATTTCTTATATTTCAAAACAATTGATACTACAAGGTGAGGTTCTCTAAATTAAAGTGATAAAAATCAGAGATGGTAATATTAACCTATCTTAATTTTTATTTAAACAGTCTGAGTTTCAGACAGTTTTAGATCTCTATTCCTGATTGCATTGGTGTAAATGTAAAGCTATGTGGGCACAAGGTGTTATATCAGAAAATATTCAATTTTTTTTCTAGATTGCTCTTCTGTTAAAATAAACACAGATACCATTCAAAGCCAAGGCAGTAAAATGGACGAGACAACAGGGAATTAAATGTGTTGATTTGTCATTATTTTCCAGTGGATCATGCTTCAGAGGTAGTTTGCTTTTAGCAAAATGACAGAAAATACTATCCAAAAACTACTTCCTTTAGGAAGTAGACATATCACATTGCAGTTGATTTGGGAAGCCACCAAAATTATCAAATTCAGGTAAAAACAAGTGTTTAAACACTTTCTCAGTATAATTCAATTCTGTCATTTCCACAATAACAATTTTTTTGGTGCCACTTAAGTATTTGAAGGTTTCAAATTCCTTCTGTGTTTTTGTTTTTGTTTTGTTTTTTCTCAAGGAATGTAATGGAAGAACCCCTGTTTTTTAATTTATTTTGTGAGAATAGTAAAAAAAGTGTGCATTTCTTCCTAATCCATCAACATGGACACTTCAGAACCATGAACAAACTGACATAAACTGGAATGAGTGCATTGTGGTGTCCTAAAATTATCATCTTAATAAACTAGACTTTAACTGAGTTATTAATGTCTCAAATCCAATAATATTCTACATATATTTATAATGTTAGCAACAATATACCCAATTAGGGTATTGTACACTGCAAAAGACAGGAGGTTCAATGGCCTGAAATGACCAGATTATTTCCTGGGCTTTGAAATCTGAGGTTGTTGTTTAGATTATTTTTTTTATTAGTCTGAGATCTGCAGTTTGTTGGCCTAACTCTATCTCTGCTAGCCAAGTAAAACCCAGTTAAAAAAAAAAAAAAAAAATCAGTCCATATGATGTTGCACTTCAATTTTAGGGCATAAAAAAATGACTAAACATATAGTATTTTGCTGTAACAACAGGAAAAATTAATATGGAAGACAATAAATAGCAATTTTCTAGGGTAAATAGTACATTTTATCTATCTTCTGTTCCCCCCCAAAGGGAAAATTGCTGAATGTAGAAACTGCACCTTGCCATCTGATGCAGTTTGCATAAGAATAAATGTATTGGTGGGACCTTGCCTCACTGCATAGGGTTTTATCTACAATAGCTATGGACTTAACACTTCACAGTTCCCAGTGGACCCATATCAGGATGCAGATATCAGTTTGGTTGTGGCTTTCTGTCAGAAATTAAACAGGGATCACATAACTATGTTTTCACCACAAAGTTTAAAGAAACCTTTCTGTTTATAGAAAAATTCAAATGTATGAAAGATCACAATTTCCTCATATGTTGTTGTTGTACGTTGCAAGGAATAAAGTTCTGCTCAGTGTGACTATCACCTAACTCAGTCAAGAATATTTCCTCAGCCTGGAGTCTGTCATTCCTCATACAACAGAAATTTAAACCCAGGTTTTAAAATCTCCTTACCTTCATAACATTTTTCCTCTTATTCTTGTCATCACATTGATTTGAAGAATTTGATTTTGAAAGCAAATTAGCTGGGGTATAAAGGAAGAATGGGTGGAGAGTTCTACGGTATTTTTGGTACCACTGCTTTCCACTAAACAATGTCTAATAGGCATCGCAAAGGATTTACATGTACCAGAAAGAAATCAGAGGTTTGCATGCATCAATTTTAATCTTGATGTGGTTCATTGGAAGCTTTTTCTTTGAAAGTCCCATGCACATCTCTTGTACTACAATAAAAAAAAAAAAAAATTCCTAATGTCTGCAACATTTTTTGGCACACACCAGGCGTAGGTGGTCCTTTAACGGGATTGACATTGTCAAACAATTTTCTGTTCATAGCTCCACTGACTCATATTATTACCTTTCAGAATTTGCATCTGGTGCTACATTTTTTCTCTTTAACTTTTAAGTATTATCTAGCTGTTTTAATGGGGTGGAAGTGAACTTAACACTTTCAGGGAGTTTGTTTGTTTATTTGTTTGGTTTTGTTTGTTAGTATCCCCCACTTCTCTTCTCCATGGACCCCCCTTGTCATGGGGGAGAAGATTGTGTGCCCTTATGAGGTTGTGAGCAAAAACAAAAAAATGTTTGGCTTGAAAAAATATTCTGATAAATTCAACCTATGCCTCCTGGAAATTGTTTTGCTTTGCAGAGAAGAGTGTTCAATTTACTTTACAGGAAAGTTTGACTGAATATATTTAAAACTGACTGTTCCTTTTCTGGTGACCAGATGTCAAGAGTAAAACAACAAATGACAGTTTGTTTCCGTTTGCTAGCTGAATTAAAAAAAAAAAAAAAAATGGACAAACTGTTTTCTAAGTGAACAAAAAATATTGTTTTCCTTCAAGATCAAAAGGAAGAAAGGAGAATGGGGTTTGTTGCCTGACTGGCATTAGTATCTATTAATTGCTTCTGAAAGCATTCAGGTTTGTCTATGGAAAGACTATGGAGCATGCACCTAACAAAGTCAGGTATTCCAGTAGGCAACATTGCATATAAAAATTTAAGGATTATGCAGACAAGTGGACAGACACCTGTGTTTAGATATATTTCATTAACTTTCTAGTTCTTATTTACCTTTTATCGGTATGCAAAAACCATTTAATATAATTAAGTAATATTTTCACCTAATAGATATCTTTCAGATAGTTCAGGGAAACCAGGCCGAGCCTGTAAAAAGCCCATCCATTCACTCTTTTATTGCAATAATCCCTTTATATATCTGTAGCATACATTCTGTCTTCCTTCTGAAGAACATGTAGCATTTAGAAAAAATTATTTAATTTCAAACTACCTCCACTAAAATAATCTTTTTATCCACATTCTCTTACATGTGAAGTGAAACCTCACTTAGCTAAGTGAAAATTAAGGTTATCTCTGACTGACACCACACAGAAGCATGTGAGATAATCAAGCCAACTTGGCATGCATGAAGCCATTTGTTTACATTAATGGGCTATTCAGTTTATGTAGACAGACCTGATGCTGCAATACTTGGAGTGGTTTAACTTGGGCATTGTATTGTACATATAAATTCTATTTGATTGACTGAAGAATCCATACCGTGA
Source organism: Formicarius rufipectus (assembly GCA_013399695.1). Taxonomy (NCBI): domain Eukaryota; kingdom Metazoa; phylum Chordata; class Aves; order Passeriformes; family Formicariidae; genus Formicarius; species Formicarius rufipectus. Next base: position 4,535 of record VXAU01002372.1, on the reverse strand, counting down.
TGCCAAGTACTTTCCTTTAGTGTGGTTTGGTTTCTTTTAACCTTAACATTTGTCTGAGAGATCTTTTCAGGAAACTAACAGCCCTTACTTTGGTAGACTTTCACAAATTAAAACTCATCTACCAGAGTAACTGGCTTTTCTTTAACAATTCTGTAGGAGAAAATAAATAGCTATTTGTGACTTAGATTTACAGAATTTTGTGATTCTGATCTCCTTTCTCTATTTATTTTGACTTTTCTTCAGTACTGCCTCAACTTTGCATTTAGCTACATTTACATACTTCTGTAAGCATATTTTATTATATTTCTGTGTTCAAATTTCAGAGCCTGACAATGGAAATTTATTTCAGAATAAACACTATAGAATAAATCAAGGATTTTTTACTTTTGGTAATGACAAATCCCAATTCCTTATTTAACCTGGACAGAGATACGAGGCTATAAAAGCAATCAAATAGTTCTGATTAGAAGAAATACACTTCCCAGGTCAATAGAGTTGTAGAAATCTGAGAGAGAATGAAATATTTCTTATTTAGGTCTAAAGATTTCACAGCTTGCATTTTTTAAATAAATACATGTACATATTTAGAAATACTTTTCAAGAAAATAATTCAATTTTATTTCAATATCTATGACTCAGATTCTGATATGGCTCCTTATTCATATAGCTCTTTTGTACTCAAATACTTTCCAAAACATAAACTTTTAGTCTAAGATAATGACGTTGATAGGCTATTGTAGAAGTTTAGACCTGGTGTCCGCCCAGTCTCCAGGCTTTCCCTTTCCCAAAGGGAAAGGAAAAGAAGAAAAGAAAAAAAAACTGTGAAGCAAGATAAGGGCAAAACAGAGTGGCTATAACACTTAAATTTATTACTAACAAGATACTAGCTAAAGAGTAAGAAATAAAACAGTCTTAAAAACACCTTCCCCCCACTCCTTCCTCCTTCCATGTTCTCTGTCCTCCTCCCAGTGGTATGGGGGAACAGGGAATGGGGCATTGCAGTCAGTTGTTGTTCTGCCACTGCTAATGTGAATCCATCCCCCTAGGTGGCAGTTCTTCCCAATCTGTTGTCCTGTGGGTTTTATCTCCATGGGGTGCAGTCGGGCCTCTGCATCCCAATGGCCCTCTGTGGGCTGCAGGGGGACAACTGCCCCACCATAGTCCTCACCAAGGTTCTACAAGGGGGGGCCACAGCTCTGAGTCCTTCCCCTGCTTCCGTGGGGTCCCTCCCATGGGAGGCAGTCCTCGATAGACTTCTCCAATGTGAGTCCACCCCCTGGGCATTAGTTCTACCTGGGAAAAAGGTTGCTCCAGCGTCGGTTGCCTTCTCCATAGGTCATGGCCACAAGTCTCTTGCAGGACCTCACTGCATCCTGGGCCTCCCACGGAATAACAGGCTCCTTCATGCATCCACCTGCTCCAGCATGGGCTCCTCCATGGGCCGCAGGGGGATCTCCACACTCTGATGCTCTTCCATGGACTGCAGGGGAACAGCCTGTCTCACCATGGTCATCACTATGGGCTACAGAGGGGCATAGCTCTGAGTCCTTCCCCTGCTTCCATGGGATCTTTCCTTCTCCTCCTCCTGCAATGACCTTGGTGTCTGCATTGCCATCTCACGACTGGAATTTCCGACTGTGCAACACTTCTAAATTCTTAAATATGTTATCACAGAGGCGTGACTATGGTTCCTAATTGGCTTTACCTTGGTCAGTAAGCAGAAGTCCCTCCTGGACCTGGCTATCATTGGCTCTATAGGACAGGGGAAGCTTCTAGTAACTTCTAACAGAAGTCACCCTGGGAGTCTCTCCTTCTACCAAAACCCAGCCACAGAAACCCACAACTGCTATATTTAAGATAGGAACAATATTCACTGTCCATATCAGTAGTGAACATTAAGGATCTTACTAGTCCAGTTTATGTAGTCAGAAGTTTAGAATCAAATACCTACAGAAATGGAAGTGAAATTATAGAGAAATGAAAGCAAATTGAAACTAAAGGAAAAAAAAACAAAACAAAACAACAAAACAACAAAACAAACAATGAAATGAAAACCCTGATGAAGTACAGAGCACCCTAATTCAGATATAGCAAATTATCAGATGGGCAATGTACAAACAGTGGTCAAAAAGCCTTTTGTGAAAGGCTTTTATTCTACAAATGTCTTCAGATCTGGACAAATTACACAAAACCTGCAAAATCTGAAAAATTTTGTCTGTTCCAAATGATTGATAATGTAAATCATAACACAGTGTGAAATGAAAGAGACACCTTTAAGAAATGTAAGAACATATGCAAATAATTGTCATGTCTATTCTAGATCATATAAGTTAAGTTATTCTGCCAAAATGATAAGGTATCTTTCATTCTGTAGCAAAAGTTATGCTCACTTCCATTTATTTCAAACTAAAAAATAGCATATGCACTGACACCTTAATGTGAATTCCTCTGGGTTGATCAAAGCTAATTTATAGTCTTGTCTTTTTCATAACTCTCAAAGTATGGAATTATGAGTAAGGACTTAAAATATCATTTTTCCATGCATGTCTTATAGATGATATGAACTAATATCTCATGCATCACAGGGTTTACTGGTTGAATTATAGCTGAGCAGTGGTAAGCAGCACAAGACATTCCACAATAATTTTTAAAGCTTACAGTAACAAATATTCAGTCCTTAAGAGAAAGTAAATTCCAAAATTCAGAAAAAAAAAAAATGGAGATCAAGTATTAACAAACTAAAATGGCATAAGTCAGAACAATAATAACACTGAATATGTATCTTAATGTTGAAATACACTGCTCACCTCTTAACTTGAGATAACACAAATGAAGAGTTTATAGTATAGTGTGTGTAGGCCATGTGTGTGTGCATGTGTGTATGTGTGTACATGCATGTACAAATATATAAATACGTATATGCTCATACAAGAATATGAGCATATACAATCCAAGAAAGCCATAAATTTCTAGAAGTAAATACATGTGACTCCCATTCAGCCAAGTTTAAGGCCTAGCTCAAAACTTTTGGGAATACCCTTTCTGCTGCCCTTAGCCTATTTCTACAAGTTTCCCGCCCCAAAAAATCATAATATTCCCCTTTCTTCTCCCCAAAAGAGTGAAATCCTCCTGAAGACAGCAGAGCAGCAATGGTGAACAAATTTCCTTGGAGTGCTTGTAAGCCCCCTTTTGACAATCCGGTTTGTTAGTGCCTTGCAACATTTGCCTGAGTCAGAACATCTGCCATGTCATGAACAGCTAGGTGTGCAGCACTTGGGACCTGACCTGTGGATGGTCTGTGTTTATTCGGGGGGTACTTTCCTCCTGACTTGTGCATTAATGTGTTGTAGGAAGCAGCACTACTACTCACAAAGTTTCAACACCTATGTTTCTAGCTGGAGCTGTGTGAAATGTGGAAACCTGCACTCCCATGAGAGGTGGGAGGGTGCTTGTGATTGAAGTTAGTTTTATCAGGTATTAAATTTTCAAGTGTTTATCAACATTTTATAAGTGTGCAATATTGTAATTTATATATGTTTTACTGCTTTTATAGATCCTGACTGTATAGTTTACTGATTATGAGTTAATTAGTATAATTTGTAAATCAATAAATTGTTTTGATTTGGATTTAAAATGTATGAAGTTGATAGTTGTTTCTGGAGACTCCATTCAGCTTTGACTTTGTGGACACTAAATATGTAAGTGAGCCAAAGACTCTCTGTAGTCTGTGAGAGTTATCACTAACCTAGGTGTATAAAAACATAAAAGGGATATATATACATTTTTTTTCCTTTATACATATATATATATATATAAAGGAAAAACTACTCCCTAAAATGCTGGTCTATTTCTGCCTATTTTCAGTGGAATGAATCTCTCTCCCCCTTCCCTTCTTTCCCTAAGTACTATCCAGAACATTATTATTGAATCTGCATATTTGCCTGAAAAATCAGCTACTAAATCTTGTAGTTGCTTCTATATACAATAAAAAATTTTAAGATTGCATTGAGCAGCAATCCAACTATGACTTCAGAATATTATTAATCTTGGTCCAATCCATTGTTGAAAGCTGTGATTCTAACCCTGTTTCTTGGGCATCGAGCCTTTGCGGCAAAGACCTCCACACTTTTCTTTAGGCAGGAATCACTTTCATTAGTCAATACTGATTCTGGATTCTCCAGGTTTTGCTGAAGTGAAGTGTAGGTAGGTAACTTGAGGAGCTCTGTATTACTCATTGGAGGTACCGCTTCTCCACTGCTAAGTATAAACGGAGCTTGACACCTAATAGCAGGGATGTATCAAGAAGCAGCCAGACCAAATCACATCTAAAATAAGAAAACACACAGGGAAGCTGGGGAGACCATACTTTTATCAGTTTTAAGGATCATTATTTCTTTCCAAAAGTCTAATTTATAGTGAAAGCACAGACCACTTTTACCAGAAATTATTTCACTAGACTCTTTTTCTGATGCTTTGGAAAATATGTTGCAATGTAATGTGATTTTATTTTCCTAGAAGGTTAGTATATATATATA
>VXAU01002371.1:13877-60395 GCA_013399695.1 Formicarius rufipectus | reverse complement strand
ACTCCTGCTTCCCTTCATTCGCCCCCGCTCCCCCTCATTCCCCCTCATTCCCCCTCACTCGTGCTCCCTCCCATTCTCCCTCATTCCCCCTCACTCCTGCTCCCCCTCCACTCCCCCCTCTCCGTGCCCACTCCCATCTCTCCCTGGCACAGAGCAGGATCCCTGTCTGGGATGGCTCTTCGGGGCCGTTTTTGGGGAGCGGTGGGTTCCTAGCAGTGCTTCTGCCTCCCGGGTCGGGCTGGGCAGGCAGGGGGAGCCGGGGGTGACCGAGGGAGGCTGCAAATCATTGACTCTCCTTCCGAGCCACACAGGAGGTCCCTCCCTGTCTTTTGATTATTTCCTTTTTTTTTTTTTTTTTTTTTTTTTTTTTTTTTTTTTTTTTTTTTTTTTTTGGGTTCCTTGCTCAGCCCATGGGAGCTGGGAGTAGAGAGGAGCGTGGTTGGTTTTTTTGGGTAATAAACAGCGATTTAATGCAGCCTCTGCTTTATAAAGTTTTTTGGCACGTGACTAAAGAATGATGGTTGGTTGGCGTTAGTTATGCATCCACCTCGGCCGGGCATGGAGGCCTCTCAGGTCCTCAGTGCACAGAAAATGGAATAAAGCTCAGCCAGAAATGTTGCAGGTTGGGCGGCTGTGCGTGTCTGCAGAACACCGACAGCAGAAATGGCAGCTGCTCTCCCGTGATGGAGTCAGGCTGGGAAAAGTTCACTGCAGCTTCTTGGGATCCCGTGACTAATTCCCCGGCTTGGAAACGGGCGTGGTTTGTTCTGTACCTCTTGCTGTGGGAAAGGTGGGATGCTTTGGTTCGGTGCAGGCAGAGGTACTGAGTGAACTCCTGCTGTCTGAAAGGGAGCAAAGCACCCGCATTTCATTTGGCCATCAGTTACGGGAGAGGGAGAGTGTGCTTCCTAAAAGCCCTGTTCTGTGATCACTTGTGAATGTGACTGGTCCTTGGGGCTGCTGGGGTGTGAATGACCTGAGGGTCTGTGTGGGCTTGCCCTGTCCTCTCCCAGGAGGTGTGTTTGTGGTGTTGGCTGAGGACATAAAGTCCATTTCTCCAGCCGAGCTCTTCCCTTGTCCCCACGTGTTGCCTGGAGCTGTGCACGCAGAGCAACACAAACTGAAATGCTCTCTGAGGGGGTGGGATTTACAGTGAGACTTACAATATACTGTTCCGTTTCTGGGCTTTCTCAGTGAAAGAGCAGTTCGACCTGAGTGCTGTCCCAGAGTGGTGGGAATGGCACAGGCTGGGGAGCGTGAGGACTTGTTTTGTCTGTACAACTCGGTGTCGTGAGGCCTTCAGAGGTGCCAGTCCCAGGTCACTGAAGGGTTAACTGTTTTATTGGGAGTGCAACAGCTTCAGCAGTGAAGATGGGAGTAGATGCAGGGTACCCTATAGGCCAAGAATTCCTGGACTTGCTGGCTGTACAATGCCATTGTAGCCAGGGAGTTGTGGTTTTATCACAGAACTCTCCACTGCAGCAGCTCTGAAGTTGGAGCTGCACTTCCCATCTGTGCTAGAGGTGATTCCCTTCTGGCTTTGCTTTCGTGTCAGCTCCTTGCCAGTCTGCACGAAGGAGGAGATGCCACTTACTGTGTCAGGTGGTCCCATCATTTGGGACTTTTTGGGGTCATTGTGGTGTTCGCAGCTGTCTCTTGCACGGTGGGAGACCCAAGTTCAAAGGCTGGCTGTAAATGAGGCATCCTCGAAGCTCTTGGGTTGGTGTCTCCTCTTGGATGAAAGGGCCTGGGGAGGAGAGGAGATAGTTTGGCTCTGGCGGTGGGTGGTAACTTGCTTGGGTTGCGTAATTTGATCCCGTTTGATTGTGCTGCTGTTCCCTCAGTCCTGTTCTTTGAGCCTGTAGTTTGAATGCAAGTTTGCCAATAAACGTCCTTTTCAAAATTCTCATGTTTCTGCTGGAGCAAGCCCGGGTTTTGTATTTGCTGCTCTATCTTTATCCAGCTGTAGTTTGAGCACATGCCACCACCTGAGTAGGTGGGATTTGGCAGGGCTGTAGAGTGGTGTTTCCTCTGAGGAATTTAGTTCCCACTGGGTCCTGTGTATATTATGTTACATTAATGGCACAGTATAAATAAATCGCTAAAGGTAACTGGATAAAGGCTAGAACTTTGTTATGCTTTTAGGAAAACAAGCAAGCACTTAGGGAAAATGCTTAGGGAAATTAGCAAACATTTTTCTAAAAAAATCCAAACAGAAACCCCAAACAAACTAAAAGTCACACCCCCAAGACATAAGCAAACAAGAACCCCCACCAAACCCACACATCTGCCATGGTTTATAAATCCCTGGCATGTTTTAATTTTGGGAGAGTTGTTTCCTTTTCTTTAATGTGAAAAACTTGAGGCATAGTTTACTGATTATAAAAGTTAGAGATATTTTTGTTTCCACAGTCTTGCTGCTGGAAGTAGAATAAAGTCAACTTTCCTGTTTTGTAATCTTTTATTTGTGTTGAGTAATGCATATTATTCCCTTAATCATGTGTCTCAGGTTGACAGTAGTTAATCTGTACCACTGAAACATTTGATATCCCACCTAAACGTGCCTGGAGACAAACAGGTGGCAGATCCTGTGGTCTGTTTGCTTAAAGCTGGAGCTGCAGGTTCCTCCTTTGCTGTTTGCCCTTACTCAGGGTACTGGGCACTGCACTTTTGATCCAGCCTGGCAGTTTTATGGCTTTATTTTGCCTTTTCTGTTATAGCCTTCCCCTGCCTCCCCAGGTGCTATAAATAGAGGTTGGCAGGATATCCTTCCCAGTGGTCCTCCAGCCGTTGCCGGAGCTCGGCATCCCCGGTGCGAGTGCGGATGTGCGTGGGGAAGCAGCACGGACGCGACTCCCAGCATCTGGCTGGAGGCTCTGGCCTCTGCACTCAGCTTGTTTCCAGGAGCACTGCACCTTCTAGTAGGGATTCCTGGTAGAAGTAGTGAAACAGCAGCTTTCCAGGAGGTGTGTTGGCTACAAGGGCCCTGCCCTGATCGTAAGAGCTGCGTTTCCAAACCGTTGTTGTAGAAGACAAAACTCTATTCTGTGCACTTCCATGATGTCATTTTCATATGAGGATCTTTTGTGAAGATGTTTCTCCCTAGTGATTCAGGATTTGCGAATGGCCTTTCCAGGCCACAGAAGTAGCTTAGTTGATGAAGTGTTATTTAGCTTCATTGCCTTGGGGTCATATCTGGTCAAATCTAAGTCTGACTTTATTTTCACAGGAATGCAGCCTGACAGCTGTGGATGTTATGGTGATCTCTCACCTCCAGCAGCACCTGATCCTTGCTGGGCTTCACAGCTGGTGGTCAAGCATTTAAAACTTGCATTGATCCTCTGAGATAGGGAGTGTGTTGCTAAGTGCTTTCTCCTTTCCTTAGTACCTCAAGGAAGAATGGGGACCTGAGGAGGAAAGGAAGCGGTGGGTTTTACAGGGGAAGGAAAATGTATAGGACTAATAGAATTCCTTTGCATTTTTTGAAATTTCTGCCCTCTCGAAGTTCTGATTGTGCATTGACAGTAATGGTAACAAAATAGTGTGGGATCTGTGCTCGTTGGTCGTGTCTTCCATCATCCTTTTGCTTCTGTGGGCACATGAACAAATAACTACAGTTATCTATCTGCAAGTGCCTGGTGGTTTGCTGTGTCAGGTGGTTTCCAAATGCATGAATAAAAGACATTCCAAGAGGCAGTGAATGAACATAGAGTGTGTGGAGCCTGCTTTGGGAAGTGTTTTTGGACACCTAAGGCTTGATGGAATCCTTGAGGGATGTTAGACTGCTCTGGAAACTGGAGAAGGGAAAATTGAATGAAGTGTCCTGACAGTGACCTGAGTGCTTGATATCCACTAATCTCTGAACACAGTGTTTGTTTTAGTAGGTGATTCTCTCTATACTGCTGCTCTGCTGTGGGGTTGATTTAATAAGTGTATAAAACAGACCCCTAGGTCTTCATTTGTAATTAAAGAGACCTTTCTGTGGCAAAGAGACTTCAGCAAGAGAGCAAAGCCAGGGAAGTCAGTTCAAGTCCTCCTAGGTATTTTGACCTTCCTACTGTGTTATCTTGTGCTTAAAACAGATAAATAGACTTAAGATTATACATCAAGCTTGGTAGATTTTAAAATGGTGGTTCTCAGGTTTCTATGTAAAATAGACCACCAAAGGGCATGAACTGTAGAGTGACAGAAGTTAATAATTTGCTGCTCAAAAGATTGAGAACTGAAGGCCTTCATCCTGCTTCTTGTCCTGTGTCCTGGTCCTTGTGGCACCTCATGGGCCTCCTGAGCTGGAGCAGGGGCACGGTTTGAGTTGGAAGGTGTCTTGGTTTGTTCCTGCCCTGTGCTTCCTGTGCTGCTTCTGTACTTTACAGAATTTTACAGAGTTTTCATTTGGGAGGGGTCACTATGTGGTTAGTCTCCCTTTTGCTGTCCTGCCATGATTTAACGAGTGGCTCACTTTTGTTGTTTAACAGCATTTATTAGCCTGAAAATGAGGTGAGTCTTCTGCCTTTTGTGTTCTGGGCTGTACAGATACTTTACAGTGTCCTTCTGTGCTGCTGTGAAAAGTACCCAGAAATCCTCTTAAATCAATATTGTGTATTGTGTCTGGAATTTAGTGGGCTCTTTAGTGCCTCCACTTCTTTTGCCACAGCTTCCTCCAGTCGTGCAGACTCAGTGAAAGCAGAAAGTCGTTTGTAGCAGGTCAGAGCATTCCAGGGCCAGCCTCCTGTTGTGAGGCAGGACATTGGGAACACTCTCAAGCTGCCACTTCCATTGCCTTCGTTACGTCCACCTCAGTGGCTTTTTTAAATAGAGCGCAAGTTTTTGTGTCCAGGTTGTTCCTGGGGCTAATTATGGTGCCCTTTGAGGAGCTGGATGTATTATTGTGAGAACAGACCTCTGAAAACAGCAGTGGAGTTGTGGTTTTTTAATATATTGGGATGGGCAGTGGATGTGAAAGAAGATCCAAGTCTAATCTAACAGATGCAACTGGAAGTACATGGGTGTCTTACTGAGCAGCTCCCCCTTCTAACGGTGGAAAGCCACGAGGAACTTGTAAGGGTGTTAAATTTTAGATTTAGCCATCTTTAAAACATGGTGTTGACACATGTAACCGATACTGAGAGTTAAATAAAAATCAGCTTTAAAATAGTCATTTGATGTTCTAAGATCTTAGTAATTTGAAAAAAAGCAGCAAAGTTCTGATTTAAAATTCCAGGAGATAGTGATGGGGAGGGTGAAGAGAGGGCAGAATACATATGTATACACAAATATGTATGAGTGCCTTAGTCCTCCCTGGCAGATTTTCTCCTTGGATTTTCCCTTTTTGATGTGTTTCCCCCAGTTGCAGCATCAAACTTGGGATACTTTAAAGACACTTATTTTTATTATTTTGCTGCCCCTTGTCACTCTGGACCCTGCTCTGAGCTCTCCCAGTTTCCTGGGGGTCTCTGCTTGTGTTCCTGAAGTACAGAGTACTGCTTTCACAGCACCTCCTTTTTTCTTATTATATGGGACTGTATCCTAACTGCTGGAGGAGCAGTTAGTTCTCCATGTGTAAAGGAAAGGCTATGGAATGCCTGTCTTCATGTTGACTCCATTTTTCCTCCTCTGTCCCTGTGTTTGAGCCTTCTGGAGGTTTGTTGTGGGTGTTGGGGTTTGTTTTCCCTTTTCATTACCTCTTAAAACAGATCTTCCTGAGTTTTAATAATATCACTGACTTTGTTCATTGAGAGTCTTTGCACTTATTCTAAAGCAGTGAAGTTAAAATTGCAAACAGGATTTTTTAAACAAGTCAGGGCACAGACCCCTCTCTCCTTCTGTTTTTTATCTGATAGTTTTGATTTGTCCATGCTGTGATTTCTCATCAAGCTGAAATATGTCTTACAGTTAAAATGGCTTTAAAAATCCAGCATTCTGGCACTGGGACTTGCATTTTATGGAAATTAATAATAAAGAGTCATGGTCTTGTGTTGGTGTTGGAAAAGGCATCTGGCTACCACTGTTTTGAAGGGCAGTTTTTCTTCTGTCATGTCTCCTGGAATAAGAATTGAATGAAGAAAGAAAATACCTTGTTGTCTACTCTCTATTTTATAGGTGTAAGGCCTCCCTCTTGTACTACTGAAAGTCTTGTTAGAAAATCACTTGCCTTGAAGTAATTTTTTTACCTTCTTCATTGATTAGTTGACTTCACTGAGACAGTGAATAAATCTGTGTAAATTGGTCACTTCACCAGTATCTTGGAACTTAAATTAATTAAAAATGAGAAATTTAAAAATTATATCTTGCTTTCCATTACACTGACAAATGAAGACACTTCTATTCTCTGATTTTGCTTTGTGGAATGTAATTGATGACATTTTTGATTAGTGTTCAAGGGCTCCATTTTTTCTTTATTGTAAAGAGCAAAATGAAATTATGTAACACAAAAGCATTTTTCCCCCTTATGATTTGTGAGGAATATTTCAAGGTAACAATGATTGTGTGTATGTAGAAATGAAGCAATGCTTATTTTCAGCTATGGACAATACATATATATATATACACATCTACCAAGACTACTAACTACTGAAAACATTGTCCTTGAGGGATGAACTTTCCCACTGGGTGACACATGGAGAATAAGGCTGCTGAGTCTCTGAAGCAGTTGGGGCAGCCCATTTTAGGAGTAATGTGGCGTGGTCGTGGCAAAGGAAATGTTAAACATTTCCATAAAGGATGTCTGCAGTGCCTGATCCCAGCAGGAGGATTGGAAAATTGGGTGTTGATTTGAGCTCCTTGATGGACTAAAGTTGTGTGCATGGGATGTTGAAGGCTGTAGGACCTGGGCAGCCCAACTCCCTGCGTGTGCTGGTATTTGTTTGGGAGCACAGACACAAGCTGCTGTCACTGCTGCTTTCTGGTGGGCTTTTGAAACAGCAAGTTCTTAGGACCAGCCAGCAGTGTGGCCATACAGATGTCAGTGATCTGTCACCACAGGAGATCTTGTCTTTTTGGTTAATGGCTTAAGCTTCAGAATACGTTTTTAATGTTTGTTTTCTCTGTTCAGCTCTTTTCACTGATGGAGATGAAACCTCCTATTTCCCGAGCAAAGATGATTCTCATCACAAAAGCTGCCATTAAAGCTATTAAGGTAAAGTACAACAGAAGAGACATGAAACTGTACCAGCAGCAATGTTTTATTATTTCACTTTGAAGTAAATACTCAGGATTTCCCAGTCTCAGCTTCAGGGATGGTTTACCCTGGTGGGCGTTAAGACTGTTGTGTAGAAACAAGTGGGTGGTGAGCATCAGCTCTTGGTTTTTGGACGAGGAGAAAATGCCAGATTGATTTTATTTAGTTTTAAAACTTTTTGTGGTCATTACTTTTTAATGCTACACCCACTAGAGTGTTGTGATTTTTTTTTGTGCAAACAAATTTTAACTCTTGCAGGGTACAACTGTACCTTGTCAGTTGAAACGCTGGTCTTGCGTAGAAAGTAACTCCAGAAAGCTTGCACTAATACTTTACAAGCTGCATGGCTTGTGTACTCACAGAGACACTTGTGGCAGAAAGAAAGCCTTGGGTCTGGGTCTCCCCAGTGAACTATTTTTCTCTGTGCTTTAATTAATTAATTTAGCTTGATAACATCCTGCCTTTTGGAATGTGACTGCAGTGTTCTGTAGTCTTTCCCAAGTGGTAGTAAGCACAAAGTAAAACCACTTCTGAAATGATGTGTGCCACTGTGGAGTAGTTGAGAAGTTAATGTATGTATTTATTTTCCAGCTCTACAAGCATGTTGTCCAGATTGTGGAGAAATTTATCAAAAAGGTAAAAAAAAAATTTAAAAAAAAATGTATTGATGAACTTCTTGTCTGCATACTTTGCTAGATACTGCTAATAACCAAAAAGGCTTCTGTTACTCAGGGATAGAGAGAGGAAATCCTGGTTAGTTAGCATTTCATATATTTTGGTATCACTCATTTCAGTTTCCCATAACACACGAAGAAGGGGAATTGAAAAAGTCACTTATTAATTTTTCCTCTCCCCAGCAGCTGGGGAGGAAGCTGGAGGTACTCAGCTTAAAAATAATTGTCACCAACAGAGTTGATAGTTTTTTTCAGGCATGTAGAACACGAGGGTGGAGTGCAGAGCTGCCCGTGGCCCAGGGCAGGTTTCTGGGGGGCTCGGGGGTCTGTGTCAGGCCCTGGGTGATGGAGCCATCGTGCTGTGTTTCAGTGCAAGCCAGAGTACAAGGTCCCCGGGCTCTACGTCATCGACTCCATCGTCCGCCAGTCCCGGCACCAGTTTGGAACAGACAAGGACGTTTTTGGGCCGAGATTCTCCAAAAATATTACTGCCACATTCCAGTATTTGTATCTGTGCCCATCTGAAGACAAGGTATGGCTGTCACTCCTCTAGTGTTGATCATGATGTTTGCACTCCTGGGGCAGAGAGTTTGGTGGTTCTGCCCCTGGGAGTGGCTGTTACTGTAGGAAAGGGTAAAACAGGCTGAGAATGATGATCAGAGGTGATAGTTAAATGCAGGTTTGAGTTAACCTACCCTCATCAGCTTGGTTTTGCCTATGCAGACACTTCAGCAGTGTATGTTACTATGACAAAAGCTTATCTTCTTGAGGCTTCTTCAGGAGAACTTCCTCTGGAAGGCGGTGTCTCCCACAGAAAGGAAGTGTTGCAGGAGAGCAGGAGCAGCTCTGGGTTTGTGGGCAGTGATGGTTTTGCTCACAAATGTTTTCTAAGAAAATCATCACATGAATTTCATCAGTCTTTCCCAATCCTGTGCTTGAGAGTTTCATTGCTGGTCTCCATTGTTAACACCGGTTTAAGGCCTTGTTTTTCTTAGTTCTGCTGGACTTGTTGGTAGAACAGAGGCTCTGAATTCCTCATGGTTCAGGTTGTTACCAACAGAAAATGACTTTTGTGCCCTCTGTCAGGAAAATCCAAGATAAGTGTTTTTAAAAGTTTCCAGCTGGTTTCCAGAAAAACAACTACTTACTTTTTCTGTGTAAAATACTCCTTTTCTCCCTGATTTCTTCACTAACTTTAAATAAGCATTTGAAAGGCTTTGGTGCTCTGTAGTTTTCTAATGTGGAACATTTAGACCTTCAGTCTTTGAATTTGATATTCTGGAGCTCCAGGGTGAATACCTGGGTGAAAAAGAGCAGTCCCTTTTCCTTTCCGTTCCCGTGCTTACCGTTTTGTTCACATGTATGAGTTAGAATGTCCATCTGCTTCCTGGAGCTACTTGATATAATTTATAACATGCTTTAATGAATTTCCAGTTCCTAAACAAAAAAACCTGATCTGCAGATACACAACAACTGTGGTTTATACCTGAAGAGAAGGATGCTACCTTTTCTTTTTTAAACAGCCTTTCTGTAAGATAAATGTCACTGAAAACAGGAGTATTAAATTTACTCATTCTTTGGCCTTTGTACTATTTTCAAGTCTTCTGGAAAGAGAGCATTTTTTTTGCTTTGGTATTCTGCTGTTTTCAGGTTAACTGTTTTTCAGACCACAATCTTATTTAAAACTAGACATGTCGTGTTTTCGTCTAATTGGTGTTATTTTAGCAAACATTTTGTAAAATTCTTTAATGACTTAACTAATGAAGGTAGAGATGGATTTGCATGGGTGTAGATAACTGAGTCACAGTGAGACATTTGATTGTTGGAACCATTAGGGACAGAATCTATTAATTTGAAGTAAAAAGTAATTAAAGCTTATATATGTGCAGGTGAGATGACTAAGTCTACACAGGGACAGCAATACAACATGTATTCTGACTTTTACCTGCTGAGTATTCCAACTGAAGCAACACAGCTAGTGAGGCAGTATTGTTTTAGTGCTGGGCTAAAGAAGGAAAGGCTAATTTCCAGCTTGTTCCTGAAAGCTGCGTTGTTCTTCACGTCAAAAAAAAAAAAGAAATGAGCTTAAAATAACAGCTGACAATCAGAGATTTTAAATTAGTCCTTCTGCAGCGATCAGTGAGAATGTTTTCTACTTGCTTTCCCCTTCTTTTGAATAACGATGGACGTGGTTTCTGGTGTCAACATAGAATTGGTTGGATTAGGGATAAAATCAAGGAAGCAATGCTCAGTCTGGCTTTAAAGTGTTGCTCTGGTCTTTTCTGGTGTAATTGACCCTCTCTTCACTCTGGTTTTGCAGCTCCTCTTTTTCTCTTTGTGGTTGCATTGGATGGTTTTTTCATCCCTTGGTGATCATCTGGGACGAAGTGGGGCTGAAGTGATGTCCTCAATGGTACATCAAACCCGGATTTCTGAGAGGCCAGAATGGTTTTAGGAAAATGGCACACATTGCTCTGGACTAAAGCAGGCAGTAAAATAAGTTGGCAGCTTTTCTCTTTGCCATGTAGAAGGTGATGCTGCCCTGTGTCATGCCATGGGATTTGTTAAATTGACGTGCTTGGTTATGTTCTGTGCTGTTCAAACCTTTCTTCTCCACATCCAGAAGGTGAACTGGGACTTTGTGAGTTAGGAGAGCTGGATTCAACCTTGGTGCTTGCTTTTGTTTCAACAGAGTAAAATAGTTCGTGTCCTGAACCTTTGGCAGAAAAATGGAGTATTTAAAATAGAAATAATTCAGCCTCTCTTGGATATGGCAGCAGGAACTAGTGCCACTGCACCAATGGCAGAGAATGCTACTAACAATGAAGGTAGGAATGACATTTTAACTTGTGCTTGCAAAGGGCAAATGGCCAGAGCTTGTTTGCTTCCACAGTAAAGCACCTGCTCTTACTTCCAGCAGTAACATGTCCATAAACTCATCTTTGTTGTCACAGTTATGTGGAGCAGCTGAGCTCATTTTGAATAAATGCTGATACTGTACTTGAGAAATTATCAATGTGAACACTTAATTGGAGAATATATGAAATGTGCATAATGAATATGCATGTGTACATATGTGCACACCTACAGATGACTTCTGTGTCACCTCTTAAATACTTTTTCCTGTTTCTCTTGCTATAAAATACTCTTCTGTTGTTTCTCAGTTTTAATTCTGATGTAATTTTTAAATGTTAGAATCCAGGTAAGTAATGTGAGGTCTTGCATGTTAAGAGCTTGCTTTTCCCTTGGATCAGCTTAGTGCCTGGAAGCAGCAGCTGTCAGTGTCTGTGTGCAGCCCTGGAACACTCTCACTGATGTTCCCCATCCAGACTCTCAAACAGTGCATTTCTGTCTGGGCTCTTGCTTGGGCTGGAAGCCACTGACCCACAGCAGAGCAGTGAGGGCCTGCCCACAGTGCTTGCTCTGACCTATTTTGTGCCCCATGAAAGGCTGGCAGAGGGGTTACAGAGTGGTGGATGAGAATACACATTCCACTCTTGCTCCAGAGGAGCTGCTTTTTCGGCTTTGCGCTCTGTGTGTCACACTGAGCTCTGTGACCTCCTGATTCGTTGTGCTTGTGTACCTTGGAGTGGGACTGGGGGAAACCTAATGGGAGATTATTCAGGTCCACCAGAGGGGATAATTTGGCCCTGAAATCAAGATGCTAATGAATAATAATTAATGTATTAATGCATTATGTGAGATAGAATCTGTTTAGCCCATAAAGAGAGAGAGAGAAATGCAAATTTTCTCCCTTGAGCAAGCAAATATCCTTCTGAACATATACAGGAAATAATTTGGGAGTTACTTTATACTTAAAAACAACCGCATACCTTTTTTTCAGTATTTTTATGTTGCATTTCACTTCTGGGAAAATATTATTTAACACATTTGTCTCTGCTTGTTGCCTGTCAACACTAGAGTTATTTGAAGTGCAAACAGAGGAATGGCTTTAAAGGAGTTGCTATTGAAAGGCAAACATGTTTGCTTAGTATTTTAAACTAAATATTTTTATCTGTGGAGTTTTTTCAGCTGTCACTCCGTGTACAGCTTTATTATGTCCATTAAAAACAGACTTGCTAAAGAATAGTTACTTGCTCACAGTGTGTAGGAGTTGATGATATTGTTGCTAATTTACCTTGTACTGGCAAAATGTTTATTAAAAAAGGCATTGTAATGTAAAGCAAAGAGAATGGGGGAGCTGCATATGTAGCCAAATATATCAGCATGTCTTTAAAGTCTGATCTCAGTTTCAGTAAAGCTTCTTGGAAATATAGGAGTCTTTTCCTGGAAGAATGAGTAAAAATCATTTTTCTGGTGGGAGGAGTTACCCATCAACTGCACGTGTGGTTTGTGCCTGTGCAAAAGGGGCATGTGAACAGACTTAACCAAAGTAAATGTGCTGCCATTAAATAACCTTTAATTATCACCACATTTCTTAGAGAAAGTTCTGTTCCTGCTAGAAAATATTAAGAGAAACTCAGTTGTTCTTCAGATGAGCCGTGAGGTGGTTGATTTGAAATAGTCATCCAAAAGGATGAGCCCAGAACCACCACGTTCAGCATATTGGTGCTCACTGCCTAATGCTGTTTGAGTTAGAACTTTTCCAAGCTTGGGCAATTACAAACAGGGAGCTGTGCTCCAAAATTCCACGTGGGACCAGCTTCCAGATGGGCCTCCTTTTTTTCCTGGTGTGAGCAGTGACCGAGGGCAGTTCATGGCCAGATGAGCAGAATGCACAGGTGGGGTGCTGTGCAGAGGTCCTTCTGGGGTGAACTGGGGATGGTGGCCAGGCAGCTGTGTGCTCTGAGGAACAGGATGAGTGTTCTGCAGTGCCACAACTCCTCCTCTGCTCCTGGATCCCTCAGGTTCACCACCCCCTCTGGCAAAGGGTCCCTCGGAGCCCCCTCAGGTGACGGCGAACTCCGTGCCCACCGTGCCCCAGCTGCCCAGCACTGATGCCTTTGCAGCTGTAGCTCAGCTGTTCCAGACAACACAAGGACAACAGGTAACCTGCTTATTGCTTCCCTTCTGTCTCCAGCTTTCTTGTGATGTGAGGGTGGAAAATGATGGAATTAATATCCCAAATTTGGAGCAAAACAAAGGTCTTCAGTGGAGTCAAAGAGTACTTGAATTATCTGTGACCTGTTCATTCAGTAATTGTGGTGTTTGGGGGGAATTGCAGTTAAATATTCCTAAATAATTGATGCAGTTATGAAGTTCCAGAACAGGTGGAATACATCAAAGAAAGTGCGGAGCTTTATTGTGTGGTTCACTAAGCTTTTGCAGTGTTAAAGAGCCTTGGCGCTGCAGTGTTGGGATCTGCTGGATTTCACTACTGATGTATTTAAGAATTGACTCTTGGTCTTGCTGGGAGTTCTCCATAGTTCAGTCAAGTTGTTGGTGTTTGTTCCATGCCATAGTCTGGTTTGATGTAAAATCTATATCCTGCAACATTTTGGATCTTTGTGTTTATATAAAAATATATTCTTAATACCACCTCGTGTGTTTGTAGCTTCAGCAGATCCTACAGACTTTCCAGCAGCCCCAGAAGCCCCAGTCACCCGTCATAGACAACACTGTGATGGCTCAGGTTCAAGCTATTACTGCTCAGCTGAAAACCACTGCAGCTCAGCCAGCAGAGCAAAAAGCTGCTTTCTCAGCACCTGAGCAGAAAACATCGTTTGACAAGGTAAGTCTTGGTTTGGTCCTTGTCTTGAACCTCTTCAGGACCGTGACTGTGTGATGGTACCTCATGTCCTCTGTTAGTTTTTAATTTTGTCTCTTCTCTTTCCATTTGGAGGTTGGCTTCCTGCTTTTATGCCTCTGCACTTTCTGAAGCTGAAGAAAACTGGTTTTGGATAGTTTTTGTTCTGTATTAGAATGTAGATTTTCATTTTCCCCCAATTCTAACCTTGCTTTGAATTCCAGAGCTGCTAGATACTTAGTAAGGCTGTGATAATAAAGATATTCTGGCTGCCAATTGTGGAAGATACAGGAAAAATAGTTGGCACAATGTGATTTCTTGCAGAAGTTACTGGATCGGTTTGACTACGATGATGAACCAGAAGCAGTGGAGGATTCAAAGAAAGAAGATTCAGCTCCTTCTCCTTCAGTGTCTCAGCCAGCTTTGTAAGTTTTGTGTCATAACAAAGCTAAAGTCTTTGTTCTAAAATTTTTTTAGGTTAGGGAGTGTATTAAAAATCAAAGTTAGTTCAGTGCTTAACTGTTACAGCCCCAATTTAAAATGTTAAAAATTTTTGGTGGGGTGTTTCTTGTTTCTTTACTTTGGTGATGTCATGTAGGCTTATGTAACTGATTGAGAACTGTGTTCTGGAGAGAAAGACTTAGCTTTAATTTCAAGATGAGTTCTGTGTTTTCACTGCACAACAGAGTGTCAGGACACTGCTAGTGATCAGCTGAATTGCTCTTCTGGCTGGGGAAAAGATGCTATTGCAAGCATTGTGATAGTTTTAGCTGTTTCAGAAATGCAAATTGGCTTTCCAGCTTTACCTTCTCAAACATTCGATCCCCACACAAACCCAGACTCCTGTGCCCCTTTTGCTGAGCGTTCTGATGAAGTCTGAAATGCCATGACCACATGCAGTTTTCTCCACAGGACCTCTCTCTCATTCAGTGCACAGGCTGGATGGTGCTCAATGCCAGGGTTAGTCCATATTTCTTTTTTCCCTGCTTCAGTGTGTGGCCCCGTGTCTTACTTTCTGTATATGCATCTAAACCCTGCTCCCAAAACCAGAACCACTAACACTCTCATCCACTTTCTTACCGTGTCTCTCACCTCCGGCACTTTTATGTTCCACAAGTATTAGTTAATTAAAATGCCTTTTAAGGAATTTGGTAGTGTTTTCCCTAAAATACAGGTGAACTCTGGAGTGCAGGAAGATGAGGTAGGTCGCACATCAGCACTGCTTGTGCCTGCCCAGTTAAGGGCTTTTGAGCAGGTTTGTGTTCTGTTGACAGTGCTTCAGAGCCTCTGTCCTTAGCCCTTCACAGTTGTACAAGATGCCCCTGAAGGTGGGATTCCACTCTGGGCACACAGACTCAGTAATTCCATGAAAAACTGGCCTGTGCAGAATCTCTTGAGAATTGTGTGGCACCTGTCTTCAAACACTGCAAAGCTCCATTTCCCATCGCCATGGAATTCCTTTATCCTCCTGAAACCCGGTTCAGTTTCCTGCCGGCAGGTCCCGTTCCCTGCACAGCCCTCCCGAGTTCCCTGAGCACTGTCCATGCTGTGTGTTGAATCAGGAGGGGATTGGCATTGCTGTAATCCTGCTGTGATACACATCCTGTGCTCCTCTGCCCTATTTCTTCCCAAACCAAAGTGGTTGTTCACAGCAACAGTGCAGCCAGTTTATTTCCCTCAAGGAGAAGGGTTGCTGCTTTTGTTCCCAAAAGAGGAACTGGATAGGAAGGAATTTAGCCTGAGGCAGGCAACCTTCCTGAAGCATTTCCATG
The DNA here is from genome assembly GCA_013399695.1 of Formicarius rufipectus. Classification (NCBI taxonomy): domain Eukaryota; kingdom Metazoa; phylum Chordata; class Aves; order Passeriformes; family Formicariidae; genus Formicarius; species Formicarius rufipectus. The sequence continues at coordinate 45,065 of VXAU01002371.1, read as the reverse complement.
GGCTGAGATCTTTAGCCTGCTCATATGAGTACAGGGGGGAGAGAGAGACTCTAACCTTTTTGTATTGTTTCTTTAAATGATAAAAATCAGGAAGTCATTCTTTCTCCTTGCCTTTTTTTTTTTTTTTTGTTGGAAATGAGATTGTAGTAAAGATAATTGTTCCGTCTAAAATTACGGCAAGAAGTGTGTAAAAACAAAAAGATCTGTGTATCTCCTGACTTGTCTCACCAAAATATTCCTGGTTTTAGTGGGTTTCCAGCAGAAGGCATGCAGCAGCCAGTATTTCCTCAGCTCCCAAATATGGATCCTTTCCAGCAGCGAATGATGGGAATACAGCAGGATCCCATGCGCCACCAGGTAACTTCAGGTCTTCCCTTGTCCCTCCCTTGTGTTCTCTATCTTTTGCAGCTTTCTTTGCTGCAGAAATAAAGAAGTGGCTTTCCTGTTGTGAAGAGTGGATAATGGCTTAGCCGTCCTTTTTTTTTTTTTTTTTTTTGAAGAAACGTATATTTGTTCTCTGTCCTAATCAGGCTTTGAAGAGCAAGATTGTTATTTTCTGCACTTAAATGCTTGACCTACTTCATCTTCCCCCAGTCTTTTATTGTGACTTTGGAGCAGAGAGACAGCTAACTGGGAAAGCCAATGTAACTTCTTTTCAGAGCTGGAGGGGTTTTTTGTTTTTCTATCTCCAAAGGTCCCACTTCCTCCTAATGGGCAAATGCCAGGATTTGGTCTCCTGCCTACCCCCCAGTTTCCCCCCATGGCTCAGCCTGTGATTCCACCAGCAGCGCCTGTGCAGCCAACTTTCCAGTCTCCTTTTCCAGTCCAGACTGAGTCTCACATGCAGAAACCCCATCAGCAGGTGAGCAGCCCTTGCAGTGAATAACCCAACCTGAAGGCTCTGATGTATGTCTTTCTCTGGTGTGTGTGGGTTGGTCAGCAGCAGAAATGTCAGGAGGTCCAGAACAGAGCTGGCTGAGAGGGTGGCTCCAGGACAAGTGTGGCAAAGCCAGCTTCTTATTGGGAAAGGCTTTGGATTGCATTTTGTCCTTCCACTTCCTGCTTTTCCTCATCCTCCCTTTCCTGCTGCCATCACGCTTCAAGAGTATTTTGTTTCATGGAATTCTGACAATGCAGTCTTTTTGTTTAAAGAAACTACCTGGAAAAGTTAATTTGTCAGGGCCTGGTAGAATGTGAATGTAGTACAAATGAACTCAGAAGTCTGTAAAAGTTTAAAAAAAAGTGTACATGAACACTTTTATTTCTAACATTTCTCAGGATAGTGTTGGTTCAATAACTGGCTCCTGTTAAGGAGGAATCAAAGAACAAGTCGATTTATGAGCCTATATGTATAAAAGTGTAAAATACTTATCTCTTGTTCCAAGAAAAGGAAATCCTAGACTGAGAAAGATGGTACCAAATTGTCTGTATGTGGTGACCTGTGACATCACAGATGTTAGGAATCACTTCTTCCTTTGACTTTGGATAAAAGGATAATTCTCAAGAGTATCTTTAGAATTAGTTTTTTAATCTAGAATTCCATTGAATCAGTACATTTTGAGAGAAGGTTTATTTGGATGTTCCTTTCTGGGTTCATATCATGAAAACTTACATTTATTTTAAAATTTAAATTTAAAAGGAAGACACGGTATGTTCTGGAATGGGTAACTGGAGGATCTAGGGTAGGAAGAGCTGTGTTGGATTTAATTGGGTTTTTTTAAGGAGGTTGTTGCATTTTATTTATTGCTTTGACTTTCTACCTCATTCTTCAAACTTGTTATTTGATCACATAAAAATGGCTTAAAGTAGTTTCCTCTAACAGCTTGGAGAAGAGTTGTAGTAAACTTCACTGTGCCTGTAATTCTGATGACAGAGCAGCACCCACTGACTGTCTTTAAGGAAAATAATCATGTTCTGTGGAGATGGACTGAAATAGAGAAAAAGGGTAATTTGCAAATTGAAAATGAGAGTTGTTTAAATTATTTCTGTGATGTGTTTTCAGTGGTTAAGTACATGTAATGCTGGACCCTCTCCCTGTTAGTGACCACAGAGTGGTGAAGCTTCTGAGGAGAGCCGTGCTACTCTTTAATTTCACACATTTGAATCTTCAGTGTAATTTTAGTGCTGTTATATAATTTAGTCTTGGCATAAAAAGAAATAAAGTACTTGTTCTGCTCACCCATAACACCAGTCAACTTCATATTTTAGGATATGGAAGTGGAACAGCCACCTGTTCAAGAGGGGAAACGGCATGTCTCTGACAGCAGGAAGTCAAGATCTAGATCTGCATCAAGGTAAATCAGTGGACGTTCTCCTAGAGCAGGAGTGAGAAGTGGAGTAGTGACTCTTTGATGAGTCCCTGAAAGTCATCCTCCCTAAGGGAATTTGAGTATCTGTGCAGTTCTTTCACTTGAAGCCTGTCAATATTGAATAAATTTGAGGGAAGCATGTGATGGTTTCCTTTTGCCTGTGCTCCAAAGCCCCTTTTCCTGCACAGACACTTTGGATCCCTGTCCTGGAGGACTCTCCCTGGCACAGGGGTCTGTCACAACCTGGTCTAGGAGCTCCAGGCTTTGCTGGATGTTCACTTTCATTTTAGGCTTCAGGAGACTTCAGCCACATGAACCCCTGTAAAGCCATTGCTTCTTTGATACCGGGAGTTCACGCCCAAAGGAAAACTACATGTTTTTCTCCAAGAGATTTCTTTTAATTTGATGAGAAGATAGGTGTTTTGGCAAAAAGAATGATAAAAAATAACACGCAGCTTCGCCAAACCATTCCAACAGATTATCGTAACTAACAAGCATTGCTATAGGGAACTTTTGTTGCATTCAGCAAACACAAACTCCATGCAACTTAAATGAGGTACCACAGCTTACAGAAAATAAGTGTTTAAGTTACCTACAAGAGGAAGAGGAAAGAGAGATGGAGAAGAAAGAATAAAGAGAGAAAAATATAGTTAGAACTTAAGTCACATCTTGACACCTTTAGGAGAGCAGGCCAGGGCAAAATGCATACCTCAATTGTGCCACTTTCTGTGCTCTGGTTTGTACAGCCAACCCCCCAGGCAGGGCCTCTGATGCACTCTGGGTTCCAGACCAAGGTGAGGGGCAGTGCCTTAATGTCCTTGCTAGTCTGAGCTGGGGCAGAGCTCCAGGAGCTGTGGGGTATTAAGAGTTTTCCAGTCTATTTGTGAGTGGCAGCTGCTCTGGGGCTTTCCTTGTGTAGGCTCCAGGTCCTGCCGCGAGGGATATGGGGCCACACCACCTCTGTGAGGTCCAACCTGTCCCTTCTCCCTCCACACCCCCTTTTTGGTCCGTTTCTTTTCCCCCTTTTTGGTCCGTTTCTTTTCCCCCTTTTTGGTCCGTTTCTTTTCCCCCTTTTTGGTCCGTTNTTTGGTCCCTTTCTTTTCCCCCTTTTTGGTCCCTTTCTTTTCCCCCTTTTTGGTCCCTTTCTTTTCCCCCTTTTTGGTCCCTTTCTTTTCCCCCTTTTTGGTCCCTTTCTTTTCCCCCTTTTTGGTCCCTTTCTTTTCCCCCTTTTTGGTCCCTTTCTTTTCCCCCTTTTTGGTCCCTTTCTTTTCCCCCTTTTTGGTCCCTTTCTTTTCCCCCTTTTTGGTCCCTTTCTTTTCCCCCTTTTTGGTCCCTTTCTTTTCCCCCTTTTTGGCCCTTCTCCCCTTTTGGGATTGCTTGGGAATCCTTGTGCATATGTACATAGTGTGTAACTGTCTATAAATGAAACATCTGTAAAAATGTATATATTTCTTTGCTACAGTTTTCCTTTTTGCTACTTCTTTTCCCCTTTTCGGGAGGGGGAGTTGAAGGAGCAGACGGGCTCTCAGCTGTGCTTGGTGGAGATCCAAGCCAAGCCCCCACCCTGCAGGAGCCGTACCATCGGTGTGTCTGTGGTTCCCCCCAGGTCCCCCAAGAGGAGACGCTCCCGGTCGGGCTCACGGTCGCGGCGCTCCCGTCACCGGCGCTCCCGTTCGCGTTCCCGGGACCGGCGCCGGCACTCCCCAAAGTCCCGGTCCCAGGAGAGGAGGGAGAGGGAGCGGGAGAGGGAGCGCAGGGCCAAGGGCCTCCCCCAGATCAAGGCAGAAACTGTCAGCGGTGAGTTGGTGCTGGCTTTGTTGTTGTTGGAGCTCTGCAAGTGCCAGGAGTGCTGTTTGTTTTCAGTGGTGCCGCTTGAGTTTCTGTGTTCCTTGCCTTGGGTCTGATGCTGCTCATTGTGGTCTCCGAGACTTGTCCCAACGCAATAAGCATAAGCTGCACTGTGACTTATTTCTGAGCTGTTGTAAAGTTGGTAGGAATGAAATTCACCACACATCTCTGCACTTGCTATGCTCATAGTAGAGATTTTTTGCAGTATCTCCAAGTTGGAAATATTTTGGCTGTAAAATGAGGAAGGAAAAAGCTGAAAGCACATGTTTTTATTTTCCTTCCTTGGAGGCCTATAAGGTAAAACAGATCAAACAGGGAGTTAAGTTAGTTGTAAATTAGTTCAATTTTTCTAATTATTCAGCACGGTGTGTCTCTCAAACCTGAAGGGTGGCTTTGACCTGGAAAACATAGCTAAGGTATGAAACAATCTGAAATAATCCTAGCTTTGCCTGTGTTTATAGACCAAATGTAGTAGTTGTCCTCTGAATATTCCTGTGGAGTGTGGAATCTTCTGTGGGGTCAGCAAGTAAAATAAGAACATTGTATTATGTAAGAGAGACACAAACTCGAGGAGTTTCAATGAGTCAAACACCAGGAGTGCAAAGGGACTGCAGGGCCTTGGCAGCTGTTCACTTGGAGCTCCCTGGCAGTGGTGTCAGAAGTGCCTCTGCCAACACCTCTTCCACAGTCGCTTAGTGCTGTCACCATTTGCAGTTTTGTGTCAGTGGGGAGAGCGTGGCTGAGTGTTGCTGTTCTAAACACAGCCAGTGTGATGCTTTGAGCTCTGTTGCTGGTTTATTACTCCAAATTCAGCATGGGGTGAGAGAAGTGTGCTGCTTACTCTGTCCTCTGAGAAGACACTAATGGCTCTTACAACCTGTGCTAACTCTGTTGTAGTTTGTAGTACCACACTTTGGGTGGGACAGCTCGACAAGAGGACAACTCAGCAGGATGTTGGAAGTCTTTTGGAGGAGTTTGGCCCAATTGAATCAATCAATGTGAGTATAAATGGTGCAGTCTGAGCTACTTTGATAGGCTTGGTTACAAACAGTCTTTCCAGGCTGCTCTAAGACAGCTTTGTTTTTATACATTGCAGTGAGTCAAGCACTCATTTCCTATGTGTTGTGGCTTTTAATGTGTAGACTCAATTAATTTGACTGAGTTGCAGACAAAGGAACAGAGCTGCTTTGGTTTCCTGCGTTTAAAAATGCAGATAAAACAGAGAAGATTATCTCATTTTCTGTGAAGTCCTCTGGAGAACAAGGAAGGGCTAGCAAGGAGGTGGCTGCAGAATTCCATCCTGTGCTACTGAGTTAATCTGCTCTGTTTTTGAGTATAGACATGTGCACTCCTCAGCTGGTGTCACTTTAACCATGAACTCAGAGATCTGTTGTTGTGTTTCACTGTATTTAAGAATATTTTTATATATAAATGATAACTGTTAGAATTTCCTTGAGGCAAAGAAAAAGTGACTTAGTGTCTTCCTATTCCCCGGTTTTGCAAATGTGTATTTCCCAGAAGGTACTGGCTTTCTTGGCCTCTTCAATTAACACTCCCTTCCGTAATTCCATAGCCCCATTGGAACACGCTGGGATGTCCCAGCTTGCTGGAACTGAACCACCTGGGTGTTTTTCAGTGCTTTGTTACCTGCAAAACCCAATTTTTCCCCTTAAATCCCAATCAGATGATTCCACCCAGGGGATGTGCCTACATTGTCATGGTGCACAGACAAGATGCCAACAGGGCCCTCCAGAAACTGAGCCGAGGGAACTTCAAAGTCAACCAGAAATCCATCAAGGTACTGCTTGGAAAATGTCAGGATTTCTAAAGCTGCTGTAACTACTGTCATCGTGTCTCACGTGTCGGGGGCTTTTGGGTATTTCAGACTTGCATGTGTTCTGGGGATGGTATTCTGTAAATTTATGGGAACGGACCACTTTTGGAGAATTATTCTTCCTGGTCTCTAATGGGATTGATTCATGGAACCTGTGTCAGTTTCCTTCAAAGATTGCCAATAGTTGGCTATTTATTCAGCAAAAATGGTGTCCTTTTAGCCATTACAGGGGACTGGAACTGTGTTTTCTCTTGGTTAAATATCTGTCTCATCGTTACATATGATAACCTTACAGAGAGCACTAATAAATAAGGAAGGATGGATTAATGATGTTCTTCCTTCTGTAGAACATCATTTTAGAGTCCTCCAAAGAGAAATGGAATTAATCTTAGTGGATGGGGAACATGCCAAGAAACTGGCTTTATACGTTTTCACAAACGGTTAGCAAGACTTAAGCCAAGGAGTGAAAACTGTCTGCTTTAAAAAAAAAAGGCAAAAAAATAAAAAAAAAAAAAAAAAAAAAAAAAAAAAACAAAAAAAAAACAAAAAAAAAAAAAAAAAAAAAAAAAAAAACAAAAAAAAAACAAAAAAAAAAAAAACAAACAACAACTTCAGAGTTTTGTAACTGTTTCAGTTACTGTCTTTGCTTTTTAGCCCCAAATGGTAGTGCTGTTTTTTGAGAAGGAAATATTAAATGCACTGAAACAGAAATGTTTTCCTGACTACATGTATTTCCCCTCCCCAAGATTGCATGGGCTCTGAACAAAGGAATAAAGCCGGACTACAAGCAGTACTGGGATGTGGAATTAGGTGTGACTTACATCCCATGGGACAAAGTCAAACCTGAAGATCTTGAAAGTTTCTGTGAAGGGGGAATGTTGGACAACGAGACCCTTAGTCCAGGTACAGTATTGCTGCATGTTCAGGTCTGTGTAGTTATTGAGGCTTTACTTCAGGGTTTGGTCATTCTGTCCATTTTTTTAAATGTTATTATTGTCAGAAATAGGTATGAATGCTTCTTATTATCAGAGTTTTTTCAGTTGAGTCATTTTTGCAGCCAGCATGTTTCACATGGCACTGTGTGCTCCCACTGAGCTGATCCATGCCTCTTGGGGTTTTGTTTTGTGCAGAGTGGAAGGGGATCCCCAAGAAGTCTGAAAACGAAGTGGCTCAGAACGGAGGTGCAGAAGCTGCACACAATGAACCAGTGTCACCTATACCCAAAGCTTTACCTGTCCCAATTCCTGTTCCCATGCCTGCACCAATAACAGTACCTCCTCCACAGGTGAGACCTGCTCCTCACTCACTCAGGGCCAATAAACCCTTTCTTCACACTGAATTAATATTTGAAGATAGGAAATACCACGAATGTAACTCTTCTCTCAGTTACAGAGAAATTACTGCAGCAGTGGTTTTTATATTGATGGGCTGAATTGCATCTTCAGTTTTGTCACTGCCTTTTTTCCCTTTGTTTTCCTAATAATTTTCCTCTAAGAAAAACCTTTCCTATTGACAGATATGCTGCTGCTTTTATATCAGTGTTTTTTCTTGTTACTGTTAAAATAGCATTATCCTTTCTCCCAAATGGGAGGGAGTGTGAATAAAATTGTTTTGCGTCTTGAGAAAATGTGATTTGTGAGCTGCAATGTGGCAGACACTCAGAGAAGATCAGGAACTCAAACTATTTGAAGACATGTATAATTTAGCCAGTTATGGGTTGTTTTGACACAGAATTTGATGTGCTGTAAGTATTATTTAGTAAATGAACATTCAGGCAAACTTCTAATTTCAGGTAGCTTTAGTAGCTATTAACTATATTAAACAGTAGTGATTTTGTTTATTTTCCTGAAATCTGTGCTGGAAAAGGAAGTGTCAAGAAAGAGCTGCTGCCGCAGGATTCCCATGACTGATTCTTTTCCCACTTCCTGACCTTCCTGTCCCTTGTGCTTTCTCCTCCCTTTCCCCATTTCCTTCTCCCCCTGAGTAAACAACTCTCCCTTTAGTTGTTTTTTCCATGTTGATCCCAGTTGGCTGCATCCCTATGCAGCCTGGCTACTTATGGTACTATTCTGACTATCAAATTGTAATAGCACAGGTTTAGTGTGCCTGGCTCAGTAACCCAGCCCCTCGTGGGGAACCTGGAACAGTTTCTTTCAGGCCTGAGAATAAAGCAGTGAAAGCTTTTCCTTCTTTCCTCTAGAAATAAAAAATGAGGTATGGTGTGGCAGTTCTGAGATGTTGCTGCTCTTGGAGGTGGTCAGTTATGGTCACTTGAGCACACAGCTCTCCTTTGCTTTATTAAATCCATTTTAAGTGCAGAGCATGTGTTTGGTTGAATATTCTCCTTTGATTCCACACATTTAATGTAGTTTTTGTAATAAGCTCATAAATATGAGACTAAGGACCACCTTAATTTAAATCAGAGCTAGTTTAAATGCAGGGCTTGATATAACTCAGAATTTAAAAAGGAAAGCAAGTCATTCTAATAAAATGTCTAAACTCAGATAGTGAGAAAGAAACAAGGGAAGGTTTTTAGTTGCTGTGAAGTCTGTGCATTGCAGCATATCCTCCTGGGTGGCAATGAATCCCAGTCACTGTGTAAGGGGTGTGTCGAGGTGAGCTACCAACATCCAGGGCTATCCATTTACCACAGAGAGGAATTTTTCTCCAGTTACAAAGGCAAACAAGATTGGTGTTGCCCTTGCAGGTGGTAGGAGTTCTTTGAGTGCTAATTAGGTCTCTTATGCAAGTCTCACCTTGCTCTGCAGAGCAGTTCAAGGCTCTTTAAATATTCATCTCGTGCTGGCCCAAGGCAGAGATCCCAGTGGGACAAGGAACCATCCTGCCAGTCTTGAGGTGTAACACGTTTTCCCCCTTCCTTTCTTTTTCCTCAGGTTCCACCACATCCTTCAGGGCCGCCTGTGGTTGGTGCCCTCCAACCACCTGCCTTCACAGCACCTTTAGGAATCCCCCCTCCTGGATTTGCTCCCGGGGTGCCGCCACCGCCGCCACCTCCGTTTCTACGGCCCGGCTTCAACCCCCTGCATTTACCCCCAGGTACGTGGGGCTGGTGGCAGTCCATGCCCTGCTGTGCCCCCCAGCACTGTCCTAGCTGCAGGGCTATGCTGGGGCAGGGGGCACTCAAGGGCTGCCCTGTGTTTTGTAGGCTTCCTCCCTCCGGGGCCACCGCCACCCATCACCCCTCCGGTGTCCGTCCCGCACACTCCGGCAGTGAACATCCCCAACTGTAAGTGTGGGGGACCCTGGGGCAGGCTGGCCTGCTGCACAGCAGCTGCTGCAGGTGGGTGACATGTCCTGCCTTGTTCCTCAGCCACAGCTCCTGGTGGGAATGAGGACACTGCAAAAGAGTCGTCTGTAGGGAATCCCATCCCCGTAGTTTCTGGAGGCAGAGGAAATGCGGAGACTGCGGATAGTTCCAAACTCTACGGGACTGTTCCACCTCCTGTAGCACCCACCAATGTCCCTGCTCCTGTCACCCAGACTGTCCCACTCCTAGGTAAGTTCACTCTGTGTGTCTCCTGCAGTTGGTTGTTCTCTGGATTTAAAACACCACTTGGATTTTGCTGCTTGCTGACTTAGAGTCCAGGGGAAAGGGAAGCACGTTTTTCTCAACTTGGTGGAATTTGTGCCCGGCTGTTGGCTTGGAAATCGTTTTTAGAGGCTTGATTTTGCATAGAAGGAGCAGTAAATATTTATTTTTGAAGGTCTGTTTTCTGAAGAAATAAAGCTGTAAAGTTACAAATTCAATCCTGTCTACTCTTAACAAGTAGAGGTTCCTGTAGTATAGAGACTTAAAATAATACATGAGACACATAAACTGGGCTTTAGACTCAACAATTACATGCATAAAATTAACTATTCTTAACTATTTTTAGTGTGGGTTTTGTTTTTTTAATCTGTGAGGACATGGCACATACTTCTTCTGTATGGAGTGAATTGTTTCAAGAAAACCAGAAACCCAAAAGCTTTTATTCAGCCCTACAGTATTACGGGTTTTGAAAGCTTTGTAGGAGTGTATTATTTTAAAATTGCCAAACAGTATTTTGACTACAAAACCAAGTTGATGTGGCGATGTTGCATAAATTCCTTTTCCTAACATACCTGGACAGATTTTGAAAGGGAGTGTGAACTGTGTAATGGTACAGAGCTCTGCTCAGTGTTTGTTTTAGGGTGGCCTTTGATGGGACAGTGTCAAGAATTGACTCAAGCTACTTGTTACCTGTGTATTCTAGGGAGGTGGTTACATTTATGGGATTTCAGAGCTCTGAAGGAGACGCTAACAAATTAATGAAAAAGTTGATTTTTGTGTTAATGGATTTCTGCCCAGAACTTTACAGTGTACACTGAAAAAACTCAAAGATATGTTTCCCTGAGAGCTCACTGCTCCACTGGATGTGATGGCCAAGTTTTCCATCCATGAGCACCGATTTATGGATCCTTCCTGGTAAAAACTGGAAACAAAACAGTTTCAAAAGCCAGTTTTTCAAAAGCAAAGAACTACTTCTCTTTGAAAACCACTCTGCTGCTTTTTAAACTCCAGCAGAGCAGGCATGCAAACCCAGCTGCTGATGGACTGCTTTAGAGGACCTTGGACACTTGGCAAACAGAGAAAGGCTTAAACAGTTCTGTGCTGACATGAGGGAGCCAGGGAGTTTTGTAGTGATGGGGAATATCAGACTGTGCATTTTGGAAATTCACACCTTCGTGGTGAATTACACTTTTGGTAACAGCAGCACAAGACTAGCAGAGTTCTGGAGTTTCATGAGACTGTGTCCTGTACAGCACAACCTGAACTTCTTATTCCAAGCCTGTGGAATGTATGAAGTTCCTCTGCCCTTTGCTGTGTTGCTGCACATGTAACAAAGTTTTTATAAAATGGAGATGGAAGTAAATATGACACCCACATCAGCTCCTTGGACAACAGGTGCTATTGTTATAAATCCAAGGAAACTGGATTTGGGAAATCTGGAAGTCTAGAACTTGCATTTGTTCTTACTGTTCACTGAGTGGCTGAGGCGGGTCAAGTTGTCCATGGGATCAGAGTGACTTTCTCTCAACATTCAGGTTCAGGTTTCCTGAGCCCACAGAGCAGTCCTGGAGTAAAGGCTGAGATCTGTGTGTTTTCTTAAGCAAGAGCATTGGATGTTGATGGGTGTCTTATTTCAAGAAGTTACTTATAATCGAGGGGTTACGTAAAATCCTTCTGTCCAGAAGGTCCAGAGTGGTGAGAACTGTTCACAGTCTGATATAAGATACCAGAAAATCAGGAGAGACATAAAATATTTTAATGTGATTAAAGATAAAATATTAGTATCAGTTCTCTTGGCTTTTTCAAACCATTCAGTAAATTGGCACAAATAAAACTAGTGTAGTGCTGCTTCCCACTCTGGGATCCAACATCAGAAGGATGTGGAGCTGCTGGAGTGAGTCCAGAGGAGGCCACCAGGCTAATCAGATGGGATGGAGCAGCTCTCCTGTGGGGAAAGGCTCAGAGTTGGGGTTGTTCGGCCTCGAGAAGAGAAGGCTCCAGGATGACCTAATTGTAGCCTTGCAAAGGCTGAAGGGAACTACAAGAAAGAGGGAGAGAGGCTGTTTGCACAGTTCTGGAGTGACAGGACAAGGGGGAATGGCTTCAAACTGCCAAAGGGCAGGGATAGATGAGATAATGTGAAGGAATTCCTGGCTGTGAGGGTGGGCAAGCCCTGGCAAAGGCTGCTCCATCCCTGGAAGGGTCCAGGGCCAGGCTGGACAGGTCATGGAGCAAGTACCTGGTGCAGCAGTTGTGACAGATCACTGCTCGTGGCTTCTCTCCAAGTCCTCAGGGGCTCCCTCAGCATTCCCACGGTGTGGCTCTCCACACTGAGGTGAAATAGGGGGAAAAAAGGTGTTTGACAGTGTGATGGAGGATGGCACAAGGACTCTGCTGGGGAAACAGGGATGGAGGGGCTTCAGGAGTGTCACAGGAAGGGTGAAGAAACGTTCTTTGGGTACTTGGGCAGGGTGGAAATGTTCCCGCATCAGACCAGGCTCAGGGGATGAAGATGGCTGGGAAGAGACTGGCAGAGATGTAAATCTCTCCTTGCTTTGGGAACACCTTGTGTAACCTGTTCAAAACACAGTAACATTTTAACTCCAGAGTGAAGCTTCTCTGCTCAGTTTTTATACCGAAGACACATTACAAAGTAATTCTAAGTGGATTATTGCAACATTTCATACACTTTAATGGAAGTTCTGTCCCATCTCTGTTGATATCCTTCATGCCCCAAGAGTAGTTCCTTCATCACTTCCACTAAGGACATGGTTGTTCCCTTGTGGACACTGGGGCTGGATGTTTTGTGCCTCTTTCTGAAAAGCACCCCTCTGGTTGTGGTGCAGTTGTGTCCTTGGTCACGCTTGCTGCTGTTACACCTCCTTGCTCATCAGAACAAGAGCATCCAGGCTGTGATGGCTCAGGCCATTTTAAATGGCCTGCAGAGCAGCTATTTTTAGGCTCCTTTTGCAGGTGCCTGTTGCAGAAAGCAGCAGCTTGTAAATCCCTTTGGATGGGATGTGGTCTTAGGGCTGAGCAGATGTTTTAACTTGGACCAAAAATAAACTGCAGATGCTGTGTTGAAATAGACCTTATTGCAGTTTGTAGGTCCTGCCCTAGTGCTCTTTTTACCCAAATTCCTACCAGGATAATTGCATGCAATCAAAGCTTAATTATCCTGGAGTTCCCATTGAGCTTGGCCTTCATTTCCTGGTAGTGCAAGCTCAGTTATTGAGATGTTGCTCCCTTATTGGTTTGTTCTGAAGTGATTTTGTAATCTGCACTAAATCATAAAACACAGATAAAACATTGTGAGCCCCTCAGAGTGTCACTGTTAAAAAAATGTTGGGGTTTATGGCGGGTTATTTCAACTGAGACTGCAGCCACCCTGCACTTTGGGATGGGGTTTCCTAACACGGTGCAAGGTCTGAGGAGCTGTAACTGGACAGCACTGGTGCCACTTACAAATAAAATGAGTTGTGAAGGCAGTGAGTGGTTTTACACATCAAAAACAACACAGGAGAGCAGGTGCAAGGGGTGAGGGTTCTGTCTCCAGTGTAGGTAGAGCTGGGTGTGACATGGTCAGTAAGTCACCTCAAGGTTTCTCTCAGAGCTCTGGGAGTTCTTACCCAGTTTGAGGAACCACTTAAGTGTCATGAGCTGCCTTTCTCTACCTGAGACAGCAAAGGGCTTTAAATCATCCCAGACCTGCCACATGCATCTGTCCCATGAATTTTACTGAGCATTTTCAGTAAGTGAGGGTGTGTTTCTGGACGTCTGTGCAAGTGTTTAATGGGTGCCTCATTGGTGAGCAGAGTGAGGAAACTCAGGTAGTGCTTCTACAGTTGCTTTAGCCTCGACATTGAAAGGGGCGGTATTTAAAATAGAGTGTTCAGAGTGAAAGAGAAGGAGTTCCAGGCACCTTTATGCTGTTTCAGAGCTGCAGTTTTCGTAGAAAAAAGGTGGAGAAATTAAATTACTTGTACTTGTTAAATGTGAAACTCTTCTCACTTGCCTCACAGTCATGCTCTTGGAGCCCACGTCTGCTCTGCTGCTTCTAAGCAGAAGCACAGGCTTGTCTTCTTCAGCTCAGTAGTTCTCAGTTACTGTTCTGCCTTATTTTTAATCTTCTGTGGCAGACTAAAAGATGTATTTCTCAACGAGAACATCCCCAAATGTTAGAATTCCTGGGAGACACCATTAGCCACGTGTCTGTCTCGTCAGATCCATCGTTCTGTCATGGAAAGAGTTTCATCTCAGTGATTACGGACGTGGTTCTGAACAGGAGGAGGGAGGGCTCTGCATTTCAGGGTTAAAAAGGAAGGGGGGAGAAAAGGCAGGAAAAAACTGCAGCTGGAACATTTCTCTCCAAGAGTGACCTGTGGAGCTGTGTCTGACCGCAGGGGAGGCTGAGAGGGTAGCACAGACTAGAATATTCCCATCTCTGTCACCTGAGTCCTCCTCACTGGCAGAACACAATCTCCTTCCAATATGAATATTAAGAGGTTTTTGTCAGAGATGTCCCAAACCTCAGTGGTGTGGGGAGAGGCACCATGGGTGTCCTGCAGGAGGCTCAGGTGTGTTTGGGGGAGAAAGGCCAGGGGAGGGAAGGGATGTCAGGGCAGCCAAAAGGGAGGTTCTGTGGCTGCTCAGGAGGCTGAATCCTAGGGCAGTTTTCACTGCTGGCACTGCCGAGTCTAATTCCAGCATTATAATTGCCACAGCTGTTTCACATTCTGGTTCTACCCGGGGCAGAGGGTACAAAAGTTTGCCTAATGTCTATTCTTAGCTTTCAGTTTTATTCCTGTGTGTGGAAGTATTGCAGCCCCAGCAGAGGGATGCAGGGACAGCACCTGCCCTCCCAGGGCAGGAGCTGCTGCTGGGCAGGAGCACATGGAGCAGGAAGGTGCAGTGTGAGGGCTCAGGGGACTGCGTGTCCCTGAGGCAGGCTGAAGGCAGCTGGTGCCCACGAGGTGCAAAGCATCACAGTTCCTCCCTCCTGCGTTCTGCCTCCTGTGTTGGTGTCAGTGGGCTTTGGGCTGAGCTTTCTCCAACACTGTGTTTGGAGAGGTCATTTTCTTCCTCTTACGAAGAGCATGCTAAAAACAAGAGTGCAGGAATTAAACCGGCAAGTAGTTGGTGTTGGGTATGTGCTGTAAAAGCTGAAAGGCTGTATTGTGGAAAAAAGAAGGCAGAAGTCACCTGCTGTGTTTCCTTTTAGTTTACAGGTTGTTATACCAGGGAGTGGGGAGAGGCCGAGCTCACCGGGAACCCTGCCCTGCCCAGAGGCAAAGAAAGCCTTTGGTCTCTGGGATGAGTGTCTGCCGCTGGCAGGGTCGTTCCCTCGGCACACCCAGAGCTGTGTTTGCCCCCGGGCAGCGCAGGTCGCTCCGCTCTCTCCGCGTTCCTCCCGGGGCTGGTGGCGGGCGCGTCGCGGCGGCGGTGCCTCTCGTTCCTCGCCGCCGGGCTCTCACTGTCTGTCTGTCGCTCGTGTGTTCCTTGCAGGCACCCAGGGCGTGGCTCCGCCGCCTCCAGCACCCGTGGTGGGGCTGCAAACTCCGTCCACGGGGCTGCTGGGGGCACGGCCCGGGCTGATCCCGCTGCAGCGGCCGCCGGGGCTGCCGCCGCCTCCGCCGATGCCGCCGCGCTTCCCTCTGCTGCCGCCGCGACATCTGCCGCCCCATATGATGCACAGGGGACCCCCGCCCGGCCCCGCCGGCTTCGGGATGCCTCCCCCGCACGGCATGAAAACCCCCTTCCCACCGCCCGGCCACTTCGTGAGACCCGCGGGGGGCGGCGGTCCCGAGGACGGCAGGGACGGGAGGCAGTTCAGGAACGACAGGCAGGCGTTCACGCCCAACAGGGAGCAGCAGCAGCAGGAGAGGTTCGGCAGGAGATCGTTCGGGAACCGCGTGGAGAACGAGCGGGAGCGCTACGGCAGCCGCGGGGACGAGAGAGAGCACGGCAGCGGCCGCGACCGCCGCGAGTGGGGCCGGCGCAGCCCCGAGCGCGACAGGCACAGGGACTCTGAGGACAGGAACAGGCGCTCCAGCGGGCACCGAGACCGCGACAGGGATTCCCGAGACCGCGAGCCGCGCAGGGACAAGGAGGAGAGCCGCGGCAAGGAAAAGCCGGAGGTGACAGACAGGGCGGAAGGCGACAAAAACCACGAGTCCCACGGCGGCAGAGCGGGCGACGCAGACATTGTTTCGGAACTGGCAGAGTCCGAGCCTGCGGGTGCGAAGCCCGCGGAGGAGCCGGCCCCCGAGGCTACCTCATCCCTGGAGCAGGAGGACAAGGACACGGGCTCCGTGGCGGAGGCGCCGCGCTGAGACCGGCACCGCAGAGCCCGGGCTGGAAGTGTCGAGCTTTAGTTGTACAGTGCTGTAAATCCGCTGCCGCCCCCGGCCCCGCCCAGCGCAGGGGCCCCGTGAGCAATCTGATTGCTTCCCTCCTATTTAAAATAGCCACAGCGTAACATAAAGATACTGAAGAGATGATTAAAATATTACCCATTTTTGCTGTAACTTTTTTAAAGTTTTGACTTTAAAAAGTTTACCAATCAGAAGTAGAAGTGCTTTCTATTTTTTTTTTAATTTAAGAAAAAGGTAACGGTGAAAGCTCCTCAAAACAATAGGGATGTGTTTTTAATAAACTCTATTTTCGTAACAAACTTTTAACGTGTGCTATTCTTCCTACGCTGCACTGAAGTGGAAAAGGAGTGTTCAACAGCCTAAAGTTGGAACTGTTAATGCTGTACTGGAGTCTAAATTAGACTGGTTTGGTTCTGTTTGTTAAAGGAAATCCACCTGTTTGTGTAGCGATTCACAGAAGCAAATTTTTATTTGTAACAGTCCTCTGGAGTTTTAGATTGCTGCATTTTAATGAGATACTTGACCACCCTGGGTAAAAATTAGTTTTAAGATGTTACTGCAGAGTTAACTGTTTGTGTTTGCAATGCAACCCATTCTTTGCTTTCTTTTCTTTTTTTGCTCCCCCTCAATTGGTTCTGTGATTCCCGTTGCCCTTAATTTGCCTTTTTTTAAGAAGTGACACCCTCAGGCATGTCTGCTCTGCTGTTACAAAGTGTGTGCTGGGCTGGACAGCGCCCGTTCCGCAGCTTTGCCACCTGTCAGCCAGTGCTGCTGTTGGGAAGGGAGACCTCAGAGGCACCAAAATTGCCAGCCTGGTTCTTGGAAGTGCAGCTGGGACAAGGATTCTGTCGCTTCCTCTGAGACAGGGGCTCCTCCCTGGGGAAACGCCGGCCCCTCCTCGCCCTGCCAGAGGTAGGTTGTGTGCCCCTGGGCTGGGGGACAGAGGGCATTTCCTGGTGTTCCTGGGACTTCTGCCACCTCCTCTCCAAAGCATTCCCACGGTGGTGTCAGATATGACGAGGGCAGGTGCAGTTTCCTGGTGGCCGAAGCTTTGGGCATGGAATTTGGGAAGCCCTGCCCTCCAGAAGCGCCGTGGGGACTGTGTGTGAAGCCTGTGCATATTTAATGTTTTGGGTTTTTTTTTCGTCCTTGCTGTAGGTGTGTTCTACCTTTAGAGTTGGGGTTTTCCCCAAGGAAAGGGCAGCTGCTTCCTTAGTCCTTTTTTTCTCAGCAGCCCTGTGGCAGAGGGAATTGTCTCTGGGGGAGGGAGGGATGGGAGAGCCCATGTGGAGCTCTGGCTGGGGAGAGGACATCTATTTTTATGTTCTTGCAATAGCAGAATAAAGAGAGAAAGAACCTGTTTACATACTGCAGTGAACTCAGCTTCCATGTGTTAAAACTTGTGTCCTCACTGGTTATTTCCTGAGGGGCCCACGGACATTCCCATGTCCATAGAACAGACACAGGTCTGAGCCTCAGCTCTGGGAGGAGGGAGGGTTTGTCTCACCTCTGAGGAGCTGGAGGTGAGAATGAAAGGGGCAGAGGCTGCTCTGCTCACCAAATGCCACCTCACATTCTCTCCCTTTCCCTCAGTAGGGATCTGAAAGCAGAGCCTAGGAAAACTGCGGAGCAATTCCTTACTGCCTTCTGCAGCAGTGCCTGTGGAATAACCTCAGGGACCCTCTGGAAGAGGCACAGGCAGGTGAAGACTCACACAATTGTCTGGCACCAGCAGGGAATGTAAGTTTAAAGTATTTTTACAGTATTCCTGCTCTACTACCAAGTTCCCTTTGTAAGATTCCTCAGTGGAATGGGGTTATCTAGAGCTGCAACCTGCTACACTTCCATCATTATCATTATGTACAAGATAAAGGAACATTGATATGCTTCCTCATTAAATTAATTTTCTCTATTAAGAGAGACTTGGAAATCTGTTTCAGAGGGACACACGAAGATATGATGGAAGCTGGCACAGGCATACAGTGGTTACTCCTGGCTGGTCCTGGAAGCAGCTTGTTGGATGCAATTTAACCACCCCCCTGCTGGAGCCCAGACCCCCTTTACCCAGCAGCTGCAGCTGTGGGGATGTTCCCCACTTACAGACAGCCAGACCCACATGTATCTGCCCAGAACATTTATTACACAGCTTTGAGATCTGCAAATGCACGTCCTCACCAGGAGGAAGCCCTGACACACCCAGGTCTGCTGCCCTTTGCCAGGGTCTGGGATGTGAGCACCACTCCCCTGTGCTCCAGTGAGGGGTGTGACAGCAGTGCTGGCAGCAGGGGTGTGAGCAGAGACCACAGAGCCATTCCACGAGGGACACTTTAATTGCCACGTACATCATACAAAACTCTGTCAGTCTCCAGCGGTTTAAGCGCTGCTCGGGATGCAGAGGAGCAGGAGATGAGTGACAAGTGTTGGGCTTGCAGGAGGAAGGGCAGGAACAGCAATGGAACAGCACTGGAACAGCACTGCAGGTGTCACACTTAGCACTTGGCGATTCCAATCACCCCACAGGCTAAACGAGGTCCCGCATTTCCAGTTAACTTGCTCTCGTTGTCTCCCCCTCTGCCCAGGTCATCCCGTTTCTCATGGACCTAATGGGGAATGGAAAAGACCTTGTGTTACTGCAGAGCCAATCCCCACATTCCAGCAGGGACTTACAGCACAAACTGCACAACTAAAACCTCTAAAAACTACACTCAAAACTTCCAGCTCCTTCTAGTGTCCAGGGTGCCCATTTCCACACCTTCCACAGAGAGCATTTGTGCCAGGCTCCAGCTCACTCCCAACCCAGCTGACTCAGTCACCCACAGCACAGTGAACCGAGAGGGAGATCCCTGGAAGGCAGGCAGGTTGAACTGGGCTTTCCCTGCCCCCCCAGAGCCCCCTGTGCCCACCCCAGGGCCCCTCCCTGTCCACCCACACTCACCACCATGGTGCGGCCGATGATGGAGTGTGGGCCACTGAGGGAGATGACAGGGTCCTCGATGTTCACCTCAGCCACTCCTTCCTTGGCAGTCACATTGCCCAGGTCCCCCACGTGCCTGCACACACACACACAGACTTGGCAAACTCCCCTGGAGTGACAGCTCTGCCCAGGGAAGGGCAGGACCCTTTGTGGTGTTCCTACACTCTGGTTAACTCCATCCCATCTCCAAGGGCACACAGGTCCCAAATCCCCCTATGACAACAGCACCTCCCTCTGCCCAAAGGCTCTCAGATTCCATGGAATAACCTTTCCTGCACAGACCAACACTGCCACTGTTCCCAAGAGCTCGTAATGCCCATCACAGAGCAGCTATTCCACAGGCTTTGGGTTTAAATAGGATTAGGAAGAGCAGTTTGTCAGGTCACAGGAGATGCAGGAGCTGCTCAGCCCCAGCCAGCAGCAGGGATGATTACTCCAGTCTGGCCTTGCCCCATCCCTTGGCATGCTGCTCTCCCACACAGCTTTTATTAGAGCTACATCTCTGCCAGGGCTTCCTAGAGATCTGTGCCTCCAACAGTGCTTTCTCAGGAGTCCTGGGCATTCCAGGGTGTTGGGGCACATCTGCCCCAAACAAAATACAAACCACCACTGATCATGTTCTGCCAACATTCCTAGAACTCCCCATGCAGCTCAGCCAGCCAAGTGCTGAGCACCAACTTCTTACACAGCACAAGCTCCACATTTTTTAACCATGTTCTGTAAAATCAGGCCAAGGGCAGCTTTCCCTTTAGGAATCTCTCAATTTAAGCTTCCAGGAAGCTTCAGTCTGATTGTTTCCCCTGCACCCTGACAGAAGTTCTTGCACCCTCCTAAGGGATTCCACTGCCTGCAGCTGCCTGAGCAGGATGTGCCAAACCCGAGCCTGTCAAAGCCACCCCGTCTACGCACTCCCAACCTTTAGCCCCCAGCAGTGGCTGGCAGGGCCCTCACACCCCGTTTCATGCTGTGTCATGCAGGAACTGGCCCACAGCCAACTCCCAGCTCTGCCTGGAGCAGCCACCCGTTGCTCAGGAGGGGATTTATGACCCCCCCCAGGGGTAAGTCGTGGGCAGACCGAGCACTGCGAGGCTGCCCCCCGTGCCAGGCTGGCCCCGATGCTCCCCCAGAGCCTCCCCGTTCGAGACCAGCCTGGCTGACACACTGGCCCAGCTCCTCAGGTCTCCAGGGGCTCCCAAAAGGAACTGGGCTGAGAGAACTCCTCCCAGGAAGGGAACAGTCTCACCTCCCACCAAAACAAGCGGACACCCGGCGTGAGCAGAGCCCCTCCCTGTCCCCTCCTCCCAAGCCACGACGCGTCCCGGAGATGCTATTTTACACCACGCTCTCGGAGCCAACGCGTCAGACAAGCTGCTGTGGAGTCGCAGGAACGCAGTGCCACGACCTGAGCGATGCCGCAGGACGAGGAGGCTGCCCTGGCCCCGCACTCACCTCTCGGCGTCGCTCGGGCCGCCGTGCTGTTTGCGCTCGGGGTTGAAGTGCGGGCCGGCGCTGGTGCAGCCTGGAAACACAGCACGGCAATGGTCAGAGCGGCATTCCCTGCGGGAACAGGCTCATCCTGCCGCTCCCACGGACCCGCCTGGACGCAGCTGCTCTCCTGCTGCCCGTCCCGCTGACCCTCGGGGTGTAAGTCACCTGCCACACGCTTCAGAGTCCAATTAATAAAACCGCTCGTTGCAGAGCACTCTGCTCAGCTCGGAGCGCTATTTCCTAACGCTGGGGCATCCAGTCTCGCAAGCGAGTGCTGAGTGTGCCAGATCCTGACCCGCCCCGAGCCCCGCACGGGGGGCAATTCCGCGGGGCCCATCACACACCCCCTGGCCCAGCGGCACAGCCCGAGGGAGCTCCCAAAGCAGAGCAGCCACACTCCACCTGCGGACAGACACCCTACCGTTCGTGTTGTCCCCAAACTCGTGGACGTGAAAGCCGTGCTCCCCATCGGCCAGGCCCGTGATCTTCCCGGTGACTTTGACGGGCCCATCGCCCTGGGGAGGAGAGGATTTGTTACCATCACCCCCGGGGCTTTGGCGCTGCGCTGCTCCGGGTCAAGCCAAGGTGACGGGGAGCGCTGCAGCCTCGCACAGAGCGCCTCGCTGTACGAGCCGCCTCCACCGCGGCCTTCCCGTGCTTTATCACCCTGCGCAGCGCTGCCTGTTATCGGCCGTGCCCTGCACAGCCACGCCTTGTCCGCACGGCCTCTCCCCGGCCCGGCACTGCCGGAGGGCCGCGGCGGGAGCTCCGGGGGCGGATCGGTGTCCCCGGGTGCGGCCGGGTGTCCCCCGGCACGGCCTGGTGTCGCCGGAGTCACACACCTGCTGCTCGAAGTGGATGACGCCCTGCACGGGCCCATCTCCGCGCATCACGCACACGGCCCGCGCCGCCGCCATGCTGTTCCGCTCCGCCCCCTCCCGCAGATCCCGCGGACTGCGGGCTCCGCCCACCCGCGCGCCCCCTTATATAGCCTGGCCCAGCGCCGCTCGACCAATCGCGCTGCGCGCCGCGCGCCGCCCGGCCAATCACAGCGCGGCTGCGGCGGAGCGCGGGGAGGAGGGGGTGGCGCCCCCTGGCGGCGGAAGGGGAGAGGTGCGGGATGGGAATGGGAATGGGGATCGAGATGGGAATGGGGATCGGGATCGGGACCGGGACCGGGATGGGAATGGGGATCGGAATGGGGACCGGGATCGGAATCGGAACGGGGACCGAGACGCGAATGGAGCCCTGGACCAGGATGGGAATGGGGACGGGGACTGGGACCTGGATCGGGATTGGAATAGGGATCGGAATGGGGACCGGGATGGGAATGGGGACCAGGCCCCGTCGCTCCCTCCCCGGCCGCAGGTCCCGGCGGCGCCGCGGCCGATGCTGAGCCCTCGAACCAAAGCGGGGCCGGTTGTGAAGCTGCCCCTGGACAGCTCCGTGTGTGGAAGCGGCTGCCCCGCCCGGGGGGGTGCTCTGAGCTTCAGTGGCACGGAAGGATTTAGGAGTATTGTGAGGCTTTAGGTAAGCATGGAATGGTTTGGGAGGGAAGGGACCTTAAAGCCCATCCAGTCACACCCCCTGCCATGGGCAGGGACACCTCCCACTGTCCCAGGTGGCTCCAACCTGGCCTTGGACACTCCCAGGGATGGCGCAGCCACAGCTTCTCTGTCCAACCTGTGCCAGGGCCTGTCCACCCTCCCAGCCTGGAATTGCTTCCCAATATCCCATTTATCCCTGTCCTCTGGCACTGGAAGGCCACAATGAGGTCACTCCAAAGCCCAAAGCTTCTCTTCTCCAGGCTGGACAATCCCTGCTCTCCCAGCAGAGTTGCTCCATCCTCTGCCCATCCTGGTGCCTCCTCTGGACTCTCTCCAGCAGCTCCACATCCTCCCTGTGCTGTTCCCCACGGCTGGGGCAGCTCTGTAGGTGGGGTCTCACCTGGGAAGGCACAATACCCTACTGCCCATGGTGCTTCTACAATTAATTAATTATTAGTTACTTAGTTTCTGTATATAACTGAGGTACAAGTCATTTAAAGCCCGGGTGGTTTTAAACCACACCTCTGGGGCATCTTTAAGGTCAGGAGAGGATACACAGGGTGTGTTTGACACCTCAGCCTCCCACAAGACACCTGAGTCACGGCTCAGGTGATGGTACTGAAGCAGAGATTGGTTTTCTGGAGAACACAGGTGAAAAAAGGGCTCACATCAATACATGGGGACTGTTTGAGAGGCAGGTATGAATTTATGGCTCAACCCTGGACAGATGCTGGGAGAGTAGGAGAGCCAGGCAGTTCCCTGTCTAGGAGCGACCTTGGCACTGTGGGCTAAACTCCTTGGAGTCTTAGAGAAGACTCTGTCAATGATCTGTGAGCAAACTGGTCTGTGCCAGTGGCACGGCACACACACACGCTTGTTCCATCAGGGAGAGGGATTCCAGTGCCCTCAAGGTGGCTCTGGTTTGATTTAAATATTTTGTGCACTTTTTTAAAATAGCAGCGTCTCCTTTTGCTTCCAGCCATCCTTGGCTTCCCTCCTCATCCCCTCTCATAAGGAGGGGTGCTGTGGCACAGGGCTTTCTCTTACTTCCAGTCCAATCTCCAAAGCTGCCCATGTTTTTATCAGACAGGTTTATTCCTTCCTTCCTGGAAGTGAGTTTTAAGATCTGTCCTTCTTCATGCCTTGATATGAGTGTAGGATAAACAGACGGGCAAGAGCCAGAGGTGTCAGGTTTCTTCATCTGCCGAGTGGCAGCATCTCAGTAATGACTTCAGAGACGGATTGTGTTAATTACCAGTGTCAGGGCAGCTGTGAGGGCTGAGCAGAACACAGGTAAGGGACAGCCACCTGGAGACTCCAGTAACACAGCCCTGAGAGCGCTCTCTGGGATTCTCTTTTTTCACAAGAGTAATAGGAACACAAATGTGTTAGTTGCAGGTGTGCTCCTTCACACAAAGAAGTCATGGAAAGGTTTGTGGTGTGTTTTCTCCCACATACTTTTAAACTCACTTATTTTCTTAAGTCTTGCCAGTAGGTGAGAAAATCCACTCCCAGTTCAGCTGAACGGGGTGTTTGGCAGCAGAAAAATCATCACTGGACCCTGTCAGGTCGAATGGTGATCCGATTACTTGGTTATTTGGAGTATCAGAGTCAAAGCAGGGAGAAGAGAAAGTGCATCTTGATTGTTTCATAATTTGCCAGCTTGGAATAACTCCTGTGTGATGTAGGCTAACAGCAGCCTAAGCTGTGGAGACAAAAGCTATTGAACTTCTCAGCAAAATGTGCAAAAATAACAAAAAATCCAAACCGTGGCCTGGATGAAGCACAGAGTCTGTGCAAACTGCTTTTCCACGGTGGCCCCGGAGAGGAGTGGTTGGATTTGGGAGTTCCCCATCAGGAGAGTTGCTCCCTCCCTGCCAGACACCTGGGCATCCCCCAAAGCACTCAAAGACCACTAAATACCCCTGCTGAGAAACCAAACCAGAGCCCAAGGCTTTGTGTCGTCCTGAGCAAGACGCTGTGTGTCACTAACACCTCCCCTTTCACTGCAGGTGGGTAAGGACACTCCAGGGGATGCTGGGAGAGGTAATTCCCTGAGTTTATGTCTGTATGGCATTTTGAAGATGAAATGTGCTGTGGAAATTACTGTTGTTTCAGCAGGAACTCTGAACCAGCAGCTCCCTGGTGGAAAACCTGCTGCTGGAATGAGGGGTAGTGGTGCTGATAACCAAGGGCTCCCTGTAATTAAACGAGTGTCAGCTGGGAAGCCTTTGCATGGAACAGGCAAGATTAAAAGCAACATTCACTTTTAAGGGCTGAACTGAGCTAATCCTTGTGCTGCAAGGCCCTCACCCTCCAGGGGCTGCCTGCCCTTGAAACACCAGCCTGAGAGGAGAGGTTGTGTAAATGTTGCTGGAGACCTTTGCACCCGGTGTGGGGCGTGAGCTGCACCTCACCACAACCTGCCAGGGCACTGGGGCTGCTCAAGGTCTGCCCACTGGGGGCAGGGGGTGGGTTAATTGAGTTTATCTGTTTAGGGTTTTTATCTTACTCACGTTCACCAAGGGCTGGAATTTCAGGATTCCATGTAGTACCAAAGCCTGGGTGTGTTTCCCCCTGGAAACAGTCTGGTAGGCTGAAACTTG
This sequence comes from Formicarius rufipectus, assembly GCA_013399695.1. Classification (NCBI taxonomy): domain Eukaryota; kingdom Metazoa; phylum Chordata; class Aves; order Passeriformes; family Formicariidae; genus Formicarius; species Formicarius rufipectus. The sequence goes on along the minus strand of VXAU01002371.1, from coordinate 20,535 downwards.
GAGTACAAAACAGCTCCCATTGAGCATCAGGACTGCCAGGATGGGTGGAAATATGGATTTTGGTGTTTGCAGAAACAACAGCCTGCTGAGGGCTTTAAATGGCTTTTGAGTTGTGAACCAGAGGGTGGAAACACCTCTGAAACTGGGCAAAGACAGTCCAGAAAGCTCATCTGAAGGGTTTTGTTCTTTGTCAGTGGGAAACTCGCAAAATGTTTATGCGGTCAGGAATGTTGTTTTGGCCACTGAAAGGCACCTAAAGGAATGCAACCAAAACAGTGTGTCTGTGTGTAAATATATGCTGGGAAATATATTTAAAATGCCAAGTAGGATAAAAAGCAATGAAGTAAACAAAAAAAACAACAAAAAAACCCCCCAAAAACCCAAAACAAATCTGTGGCTTTCCATACCTTATCTATGTCATATGTAACAACTGAATAAGAATTCCATTCACAGTGGTGAAAGACAAGACCTTGCTCTTGGATATTTTACTGTAAAAGTCCTTATGGTAGTAACTAAACTAAAAACTTTGCAAATCCCAGCCCACATAAGCATGTGCCAGAGTTAACTTCCATGGGGTTTATCTGGATATCCTTTGGGTGTTCTTTTGTTTAACTCTTGGGTAATCCTGGAGATGCAAAGTACAAAACTACAGAGAGAAATTAGAAAAGAAATGATACAACAGAGTAAACTATCCCATTTCTGCAGTGGCAAATCAAGGAGGACAAACAGAAGATAACTAGGCAGCTCTCCAGAATAACAAAGATGTGGCTTTATCTGGAGTTTTCATTTGGTTTCTGCTCTGGGAGCACTGGAGTGTCAGGGAGTTCCTTCACAAGCAGCAAGTTTGTACAACTGTCAGTAAAAACTGGTTTCAATACAAGCAATTAATAAGTGGAGATGCAGCTGGACAATGCACCAGCCACATGTTTCCATACAATTTCCACGGTGCCATGTCATTACTATTTATGTGACTGCTCTGCATCCATTTGGAACTTTTATCCTAGGCCAGCAGCCGTCTCCAGCCTTGCCAAAGGGCCGAAGGGCAGCACAGGAGAGAGCTGCAGACCTTGCACCCGTGGCTCTTGGCTGGAGGGCTCTCTGTGAAAGGGCAGCACAGCTGATTGCATCACTGCGAAAGGGCACATGCAAACTCACAACCTTGGGATCACAGGATCAGTGGGGTTGGAAAAGCCCTCCGGGATCACTGAGCCCACCCCGTGCCCGATGCCCACCTTGTCCCCCAGCCCAGAGCACTCAGTGCCACGGCCAGTTCTGCCTTGGGCACCTCCAGGGATGGGGATCCATCACCTGCCTGAGCAGCCCCTTCCAATTCCTGACCACCCCTTCCAGGCAGAAATCCCTCCTGCTGTCCCACCTGAACATCTCTTGGTCATTCCCTCTGCTCCTGTCCCTGTTTCCTGGAGCAGAGCCCGACCCTCCCTGGCTCCCCCCTCCCGGCAGGGAGTTGCAGAACCAGAAGGTCCCCTGTCAGCATGGACAACATTTTTGGGTGTTATTTCACAGAGGCTGAGCTTGAGAAGATACTGTCTAAAGCAACCATGGGTAGGAAAGGAACACACGGGCTTAACGCAAGCTACACGACCGCAGCGTGTGTGGTCTCTCACCTTGTTTTCAGCTGGGTGCAAAAATCCTCCGCGTGAATGGTTGTAAACATTGTGGGGGGAGCGTTTAGAGTGGATGTTTGCTGGAGCCAGGGCAGGGTTCGTTAGCGCTGGCAAGGGCGCCAGGGTGTGCCACTGGGTGGCATTCGCGGTCCAGGTTTGTTTGACAGAGCCTTCCACGGTGCTTCTCTTCTTTGGCAAAAAGAGCAGAAAATTTGAAGTTGCAACAAGGAAAAAACCAGGAAGATACCTTTGTGAGTGAGGGGTCTGAAGCAGCAGAGGGAGGACATGATGTAGGCTTATTAGCTCCACAAAATAATTCTGTCCTTTTCAAATAAGTTGTATGATTTAGGTACTTTTATGAGTCTTGGGCAGGGTGACAATATCAACTGTGGAAAGAAAAAGAACCTCCTTCCTTATCCCACAGGGGATGTGGAGGATGGCTGATAGTTTTGTGGAAGAGACAATCTGTCATGCAAGGGCTGGAAACAACTAGTCTGAGAAAGTCTTCAAGTTGGTACAAATGGTTGCTCCGATTCCTCTGGGGACACGGAATGGATATTTGTGTGGCATCTTGCACAGACTGTGACAAAAACAAGGGCATAAGGACTTGCTTGTGGGGGGAAAACCCATCCATGAACATGGATCCAGTCTGTCACATTCACATGGTCTGTCTGGGGAAAAAGGATTTTAAAGTGAATGGCACAGAGGTAGTTGGTGGGTTTCCTAATACTAATAACAGAATCATAAAATGGGTTGGGACTTTGAAGCTCATCTTGTTCCATCCTCCTGCCATGGCAGGGGAGTTGCAGGGGCAAGTGTGGGGCCAGAGGAGCTGTGGCTGCCCCATCCCTGGACGTGTCCAAGGCCAGGGCTCAGAACAACCTGGTGTAGTGGAAGGTGTCCCTGTCCATGGCAGGGGATGGGTGAGATGAGTTTTAAGGTCCCTTCCCACCCAAACCAGTCTGTCAGTCTATGAAATTAGCAGTGACATTGAAAGACTTTAACACAATAACGTGACAACAAAGGGGGACTGGAAGCCAAGGCTCTTTCCTGCCTCATGCGTGTCCCTCTGACATGAGCAATCATATCCCTGGGAAAGCTCAGACTCTGCCATTATCCAAAGAACTCTGATTTCACAGATCACTTCCCTCACAGCAGCAGTGAACACAGATAACAGCACTTTTCAAAAGAGAGGCTGAGGTGGACAATAATTCATCACATGCATTTCCTCTTTTACATAATCCTAGAGGCACGAGGATGTGATCCCACTATTAGCCTTGCTGCAGCCACACAGACAAACACTAGCTCTAAAAAACTTGGGAGGGCACTGTTATGGTTTCTGAAGCATGTAAAGGCCTGGGAGAGCTTCTCCAAGGGACTATAAGGGCTAATGGATACTTGCACTTAAGGAAGAACAGACTAAGCACTAAAATTCAAACTGAGCAGAAATATTTATTTTCTGTGCGTGGAGTTCAGTGTCTGCAAACCGGCTGGAGTTACTTTTACTGGAAGGCCAAAAAGAAGCCTTTGTTATTACATTGTTGCCCCTGTTTTTCAAAGGAAGAAGCAAGCAATAATTTCTGGGTTGTGGTGAACACGTTTTTTAAACTACAGGCAAAACTGACAGGGAAGTAAGTACCAGGAATGAAGTTCACCAGTACAGAACAAGTCCCCAGTTCAGACCAGTTTAGATAGCCTGGTTTGGACTGTGGTGGTGAGGAATCCTTCTGTGGGCAGGTCAATAAAACATCAGCAGCACCACCACCCTGAGAGGATGTACTAAGGAACAGTCTGCAAGTATTTTTCAAAGAACAGTTTCCCTAACTTTTTTTTTAACCCCTTTTCCAATTTTTCCACATGGACTGTCCCCTGCAGTTCCAGCCTCTCAGGTACAGGAGTGCACCGTTTGGGAATGAGACCATTCTTTTGTGTGGAGGAGAAATACCACATGCATTGCAAAGAGAAAAATGCTCTATTTACAGATAATTAATTTTACAAACGGGCAGGGGATGTCTGGAGTAGAGACAGAGCTTTGCTTTTGAGCCTTCCTCATCCCTAGGAATTCTTCCAGGATGAATGCGGTGTTTTCAGTCATGGAATTGCTGCTCTTGCAGGAAGTTTTACTCTGTTCATTGAGAACTGCCAGGATGGTTTCTTCTGACTGAGCTGCTCCTGTAAGCCCTTGTCTAAAACAACTCTCTTTTGTGCAGCTCAGTCATTCACAAACTCAGGATCCTCATAGGAAGGTGTTTTATTCCCTGAAAACAAGGTTTGCTGGCCTTGGGCAACGGGTGTTTAGCAAGGGGAGTTTTCAGCTCAGGCCCATGTTCAGTTTCCTTTTAAGAATTTTTGGAGCAAACTGAACTTTTTATGCACACGATCAGTGTGCGCCCAAAATAACAACTCTTAAATTAGCACTGAGTAGGTGGAGGGGTACAACTAGCACACCGGCTTGGCACAACAGTCTGGGGATGGAAATGAAGAGATGGGACTTGACACACAGAATAACTGGAACTGTCAGATGACTAATGAATTTCACCCTTTGAGGCCCTGGACAAGTAGCAGATGAGGTGGGATTACTGAAAAATATGCCTGTATTAGCTGACATAAGCCCCAGGTGTGCTGAGATGCAGATGACTGCCCACGTGTGCCTGGCGTGTGCACAGGGGAGGGGGTGGCAGCACTGGGGACACACACACTGCTCTCCAGGGCTGCAGTTTGGTGCGTGCCATGGCAGAGAAGAGCAGACCCTGCAGAGGGTTCAGCCTTTGGCCCCTCTTCCCACTGCAGGTGATGACATCTCCAGGGCTGGAGCCCCTTTGCTCTGGGACAGGCTGGGAGAGCTGGGGGGTTTCACCTGGAGAAGAGAATGGTCTGGAGAGACCTGAGAGCCCCTTGCAGAGCCTAAAGGAGGCTTATAAAAAGGAGGGAGAGCAACTTTTTCTGTGGGGAGATAGTGACAGGACAAGAGGCAGTGGTTTTAAACTGAGGGCAGGGTTGGATGGGATATTGGGAAGGAGTTCCTGGCTGGGAGGGTGGGCAGGCTCTGGCACAGGGTGGGCAGAGAAGCTGTGGCTGCCCCTGGATCCCTGGAAGTGTCCAAGGCCAGGTTGGAGCACCTTGGGATAGTGGAAGGTGTCCCTGCCCATGGCAGCCGGTGGCACTGGATGAGATTTAAGGTCCCTTCCAACCCAAACCATTCCATGATCCTGTGGTTCTGTGGTTTCCCTTTTGGGCTCCAGTCATGATGGAAGGGCTGAGGTGGCTGAAGGGAACCAGGGTTAGGGATGGGATATTCTGGGATATCCTTAGGATTAGAGGGAGCTTTTGACATGCCACCCACAGGCTGGGGAGAGACATGTGCTTGTAAGCTGATGGACACCTTGAAGTTTGAAGTTTTGTGGCTGATTGAGAACTATAAACCCAACTGGGGTGACCTGTCACTTGCTTGGGTTCATGTCATTGCTCCGAGGGGCACCTTGACTCACTGAACTTTCCTAATCCGGGGCTGTAGCAAACCATTACAATTTTAATAAAACCTCCTGGCTGAATCAATGGGGAATTTTACCTAAAAATCAAAGTCAGGAGAGGCCCTGCATTTAATCTTGCTGATTAAATGCTCTGACTAAAGTGCTTGGTGTGGTAGTGCCGTTTAAAAACCTGCCATTAATTAATTAATGGCTTGATGAAGAAAATTGACATTTAATATTTGGATTTGATTTGCAAGCAACATAGTGATTTATGAGTAGATAGTCGAGCTTTTGTATTTGAAGGTAGAACAAATACACATTGGAAAATAAATATTCTCTATTAGATACACATTGGGCTGATTTGCATTTCCCCGCCCAGACTTTCAAAGGTGATGGGGAGGTGCTTCCACCTTTTTGCGTTGAAAACCATTCTCAGTTCAGACGCAGCTCATGTTTATTTATTAGTGCATCATAAAATGTTCTTATCCAGGCTTGAGCTGAGTCATGGCTTAAAAAACCCCAAGCCGAGGCACTGCGACCCCCAAAACTTTTCACTATTTATCCATTTCATCAAACAAAGGTGCAAACATTCATCAGCTACAAGTTACACAGTTCTCTCATTAATTAGCATTCTGTCTTCTGTTGGTTAATGATTCTCTCGTGCTAATTAGTCCCGTGGCCAGTCTTTCTCTCCCTTGGGGCTGGTGCTCTGAGGGTTGATCAGCCCCTGCCGGAGCTGATTCCAGGTCAGTTGCTCGGTTGTCTTAATCAGTTTCTTCCTTACCTCGGGGGTTCTGAAAAATGTCCTTATGGTCCCTGTGCCCACTGTCAGTGGCACATCCTTCTCCCCCACCTTTATTTAGTCTGAGATCATCAGAACATGTCCTGAACCTCAGCATGGAATTTGCCATCCCAACACCCGCACCTCACTTAGACTTTGTTGGCTGCTCTTTGTCTCACGGCTCAAACCTCTTTTCCCACTGGTGATTCCTGAAAGTATACAAAGATCAAAATTCAGAGAACACCCTTTCTTACCAAGATTGCTGCTTATGGCACGTTTTGCAACAGAGATGGGGAAAGCTCAGCACTGCACCTGGGGGCTTGCAGGGGTCTGGGGCCGTGTGGGGACAGCGTGTCTGCCCCAGGCACTGTGGGGCCGTGAGGGGACACGAGGGGATGTGAGGGGACATGAGGGGATGTGAGGGGTGGTGAGGAGACATAAAGGGTGGTGAAGAGACAAGAGGAGACATGAAGGCACACAAAAGGCAGTGAGGGGACACGAAGGGACCTGAGGAACCATGAGAGAAAACAAGGGGCTGTGAGGAACCATGAAGGGCCATGAGGGGCGGCGAGGAGACACGAGGGGGAGTGAGGGGACACGAGGAGCCATGAAGGGCCGTGAGAGGACACGAGGGGCCATGGGGGAATACAAGAGGCAGTGAGGGGACATGAGGGGCCATGGGGGAATACGAGGGGCAGTGAGGGGACATGAGGGGCCATGGGGGAATACGAGGGGCAGTGAGGGGACATGAGGGGCTGTGAGGAGCGGTGAGGAGCCATGAG